>JAJTUV010003350.1:0-61916 GCA_021653895.1 Mastomys natalensis | reverse complement strand
AAAATTATCAATTAATCAGTTACTCAGGGACATCTCTCAATATTTCATGTGGCCCTTTGGTGCAATGATTCTCTACTACTAATTTTTGTAGTGAATAGGTGTTTGGCTTGTCATTTTTCCGAATGTTGGATACTGTCCCTCATCTTCATTGATTATAAGTATTTTTCTACCTTTGGGACCCTCTACTTGTTCAGTTCACTTTGCATCAGAACCTGATGACCCATTCATCCTGTGACAGTACATCAAGAAATGTCTCCACAAATTACATTATATGATTGACTCTGTAAAAAGAACTGCCAAGGACCCCACCAGATACTTCTTGAAAGAAAAATTAAGATGAGGTGAAATCTATGTATGTCACGAATTAACTCAGACTATTGAATTATGGGAGAAGACAATGACCATCAGATAGTATGGGATTGAACTAAAATGTTTGATGTAATATTAGACCCATGTGTCTTGACAGTCATTAAAAATACACATTTATAAGATAGAATGGAAAAAAGAAAAACAAGCATATAAGACAAGAGGAGAAAACATGAATTAGGGACAGAAAAGAAAGACATGACCATGATGAGAGAAACATTTACTGGCAATCCTTCTTGCAATCTACCTACATTCCTTAGTCATCTACTTATCATTCTATCTCTATTCTGAACAAGAATAATTTACATTTCCTTTTTGTGATATCCTGAACTAGTCTACATTTAAAACAGAGAGCATAATCAACAAAGTCAAAGAAATTCTCCAGTATACTTCAATGTACCATTGTATAAAGTCTTGATTATGTTTTTCCAATATTTTTTCCACCAGAAGACAGAAATTGATTTCTTAATTTATAATTTACTTGCTTTTTAAAGTTTGATAAAATGTTCTTTTCAGAAATACCTACAGCAATGGAAGTTGGTCAGTGGGTGGGTTTTTTCTCCAACCTTTATGAGAAAGGGAGCCTATCACACAGGTGGAGGCCACAGAGCATTCAGTATTCATTTAATTTATCACAATTATTCCAACACCTGGACTGAATAATCATGTAGTCACCCTTAGTATCTGGATAGGAAAATTGCCTCTGTGGAATTGAAGGTTAGATACTGATATTAAGAAATATATAAGAACATAGATGAACATATTTTTACTCAACAAAAAATATAAAGCAAGATTTTTAAAACAATGAACCCTATAAATGTTCTGTACATAATTAATATTAAGGAAGAAACAGAGAATATATTTGACAAGTCTATACTCTTTCCAAATAATTTCACCTACAATGAGTAAACAATATTGACTGTGATTCATGGCTGCAGAATACACATCGCTTATCCTTTCTCAAAAGATAGGCAAACAAACATCAATGTGATGATTTGTACAGTCTTACTTTGCACATGGAGAACACTTCCATTTATCTTCTCTCTCTTGTTCAGTTAATTACGGGTCTCAACCCTGCCTCAAATCTAATGCCCTCCCCGCTCTAAAGTCTCCATGAAGTTTTAGACATTTATTTATGATCATTAGTGGTTCCTTATCTGCTTCACACTCTGTTAAAAATAGTGACACTGTGAATTATACTAAGGATGTTTTAATAATATCTATTGATTTATGAAAAATAAAATAATTTCTACAGGGAAAAGAATAAGTACCCAAAGCATCCTTAAATTGAAGTAGAATTTTAGACTTTGCAATGACTTCTATTATTCTGCTGTGTTTTTCTAATCATACCAACATGTAGGGATTTTAAGGTTCAACCACTAACTGGAAGTCAAAGCTGGAGAATCATGGATGACAAGTACACACACACCACACACCACACACACACACATATGGGTTTGCCTTTATCAGAAGCATACATAAATATGTTAAGAGACTGTGGAGAATCATCAGGAGATGGGCTCCCAGTTTTGATATCTTTTCTTTCTGTCAAGTAGGAAATGCTATTGATAGTCTATTGAAAGGAATGTGATGAGTCAGGAATTAATGTTGTACACTAAGTCATTGGAAGACACCAACAGGGCAACACTGGGTGGGTTACTGTTGAAAAAAATGAGGATGGAAAAATAAAAAATGATAGTGCTAACTGTGGTCTTCCAGAAGATCAGAAAACTGTAGAGCCTCTGAGCATCCATGCATTCCTATTCATCCTGCATCAGAGTTCACAGGGTCACTTACTGAACACTGCTGCTAAACAAAGTCGGTTTCTCTATTCAGTGATTACACTTGCCATCTTGCATTTGATCTTCTATATACTATTTCATTTTCATTTGCTGTAAGTTGACAAATCTTGTGCAATCTTTGTGCATTCCTCACGATACTGTTCCCCTTCCTTCTAAATCCCTTAAGTCACTCAGGGATTTTGTCATTTTTTACCTCTTCCATTTCTGCCCTCAAAACTCCCTTTGAAGGCTACTCTTCTTCCATTTGTTGTCTAAGGAAAACTCCATTGTCATTGTCTTGTTCTACGCCAGAGCTGTCAGCAAGAAATTATTCTCCTTAGATATCACAAAAGACCCATCCTTGTTTCCTTGGTTATCAGGACACGTGTTGGAGTTCAGAGCCTACAAACAACTCTCTTAATTTTTTATGTTTGCTTGCTCACTCACTCACTCACTCTCTCATTCTCCATCTCACTCAGTCCCTCTTTGCTTGGCTCACTGTGCTCCTCTAAAACCCTTTAGAACTTACCTGTAGTTCTTTGTCTAGAGTAGTTGCCCTAATATTTCTCCCTTCTATGTGAGCATGTATGTTCGTATAATCTTTGTTCAGGTCTTATTTATCCAGCCCAGTTGTTGTAACTTCATGTATGTAGCTTCTTTGTCATCTCAAGAAAACATTATATCACATCAGGCAGGGATTCCTCTAGCTGTTACTATATTCTCACTTCTTCTACAATATTCCTTAGCCTTTTGTTCATAGGTCGGGCTGTAGATATATCATTTGTGACTGGGCATCAGAAGATCATTTGTTCTCTTAATTTATCTGTTGCTTTCTGTGATAATATCTATCATTCAAAAAGAACAGTTGCTTTGATGAGGGCTGAGATCTAAATTTATCTAAGGAACATAAAGAGAAGAATAAAGAATCACACACAGGGAAGATGGTCACTATTGGTTGTCCAATATCAAGTTGTCAGCCCTGAAATTATATACATATAAATAGCTTATACAGACTGAAAAATGTGTAAATATAATACATGTAAAAATTATATAGAGAGTAGATACATATATATTCTAGATTTATATATATAATATAAACACACACATATACACATATATATTAACAACTGAAAATAGTCAGAAAAGGAGGCCATGAACTTGAAAAGGAGGAGGGAAAGTATACATATAAAGGATTAGAGAGAGGAAAGGAAAGACAGAAAAAATGTAATTATATATTAATTTGAAAAAAATCCAAATATATTAAAGATAAAGAAAAGGAAGCAATGGACATACATTTTTTCTCTCCCTGAAGCAACTGACACTACAGAGAGGGGAGAAATCTAATCCATGAGAAAAGCAAATATCTACACAGCAAACCCTTGAGTGTCAAAACACTTTTTTCTTATATAACTACAACTGCCCCTCCTTTGTGGTATTTAGTTGTTTTCCTCTAAAACCTTGTAGTTGTATTTTTTGGAAACAAATGGCAAGATCTAACCTCAACTTGATATTTTATTTATGTTTTGCAAATCTGAACTCTTCTATTTTTACTTTCTCATATATTTTCACAGAACTGTAAATATTTACACTCATGTGGACTTTTCTTTGTTTGCTTGTTTTGTAGGCAAAGAGCAAATAAATAGACAACAAGAAAAGCAAAACAAAAAAAGAGCATGATGAGACTGGATTTGGGTATTCTTCCACCCCTAGATTGCTAGGGTTCTGTATAGTTAAGTATTCAGCCCTGCATGCTTGTGATCAATGAAAAATAATAGTGTGTTGTTATTTGCCCACATAAACGTTTAGAAGAAATCCACAGAATGGAAATAAAATGAGCATTGTATTTCTTCCATATTCTTTTTTGCACTTTCATTAACAATAAACTCTGGAATAAACATTATTTAGTGTTTTTGCCATGGTTACCATTAGTTAATGTTTCCATTGGGCCTAGAACAGAGTCTGTCACAGCAGGTACTCTCTAAGTGTTGATTAACTGACAACAACCAGGACAGCAAAATGTGTCAATGGTGGCCAAGATCCAGTAGGCATGTTAATTACCCAAGGGTATAAGCTAAAGGAAAAAACAGAAGAGTGCCTGAGTCTTTTAGGCATTATTAGTTCCCATTACCTTATTCTAACCTACACTGATGCAAAAATAGGGCAGCGACAGCTTGGACAGCCATCCTCAGAGCTCACCTTCACATCCTAGATCTTGGAAGAGTTATACTTTCATAAAAGATTTTACAAACTGGTTACCTGCTATTGTTTCTTATTCTACTGACTATCCAGCACCAGAATGTGATAGAAAGACTTTCTTTAAATCAATATAACCAAAACAGCATAAGTGCAAAAGCAACTGTAGAGATAGTAAACACAGTGTAAATGTCCCAAGATGCAATGTGACCTCTAGCTTTAAAGACATTCATAGATTACTGGAAAACTTAATACAGAGGGCAGAGGTAGTATTAGATTAACTGTAGAATACTTCAAACTTAAAATATTCCAAGCATATGAGTTTAACCAGGCCAGAATGAAACAAAGATGAATTATGTCATGATTTCCCACCCTATCGCATGTACAATCTTCAAAAATTCTATTTAAAGATTTATTTCTGTTCATTGTCCTGGGAATGAGGAGAGAAACAACAATGCTAATGCTTGTCTCATGAGGAAGTGGTCTAGAGGACAAGCAAAAAAATAAGATGTAATAAGGAAAGCAAAGGAAGGAAAGGTCCAGACGATGTACTTAAATTAGACAGTTTGATGAATGTACAAATGAATGAATGAATGAGTGAATGAATGAACAAATAAATGAACAAATGTCTAGTAGCTCCATAAACAACCAAGTGTGTAAAAAAAGAGCAGTTTGCACTCAGGATGAAAATGAGGTCACTGTGCTCAGAATCTAGACCATAAAAATAAACCCATTCAAATAACTTGTAATTAAGGGAGGTAGCCAATAATTCATCAAATCCTGAAACTTTGCTAGTACCTTAGACCAGACTCATAAATAAAGTAGAAGCTTTTACTCAGATACCCACTGGCTAGGAAGAATATGGTATATGAAAATAAATCAGTCTTAAACATGTTCTTCATGACATCTTAAATTATAAACACCAATAGTGCCTAATGCCTAACAATTGCTCACCAACCACTTGTTAGGCAAGCATTAAAGTGTGGCACCAACAGGAACATTTTTGTACAAGTGTTAAACTGACTTAAAAGAGACAGGAACACTATATGAAACAGAACTAATGTTTGTTTGATGGGGATCCCAAGGTAAGTGGAAGATTTATGTAACAGATAAGAAAGCAAAAAAACAACGAAAAGATAAGGAGCCACAAAATGTCACATATGAAGGTAGTATACAGAGTGTACTCAGTGTAGATATGAACATGCATCCTGAAGCAAAACAGCTCTGACACCTCTTATGACTGTGGTTCTTAGGCTTCCCAATTCTGTGGTCCTTTAATACAGTTCCCCTCGTGGTGACCTCCAACCATAAAACTATTTTGTTGCTACTTCAGAACAGTAATTTTGCTACTGTTCAGAGTGTTCCTTGACTAATGGCGTCTATTGTATTGCTAGTTCCTCAAACTAGAACTGATCTTAATATTTGCATGATATTAAAATGGTATAAAAGCAGAAAGGAGGAGGGGGATAGGATAGGGGTCTCTAGGGAGGGGAAATGGGGAAAGGAGATAGCATCTGAAATGTAAATAAATAAAATATCCAATAAAAAGGGGAGGAGAATTGTAATGTAAACATCTGTGTTTTCTTATAGTGGCCACGTGAAGGGATCATTTAAGCCCCAGAGGCATTGCAGGTTGAGAAAACACTTGATTAAACACCGAGGGAAAGAGGGAAGTGGATGAGACCACAAGATCCAGGAGAGCTCCAATAGAACCACACGAATCCCTCCCTTCCCCAAGATTCCATAAGTTGACCTTGGGCAGAAATGAGGTTCTGGATGGTATCGCTCCTTTTACTCACATGGTCCTATATGTAACCTCAATAAGCTAATTACTTCACCTGGCTGGTCTTGGATGGGTCTTTTCTTTACCCTATCAATGCCCTTTTTATCTGGTGTGAATGGATGTTGCTTTAGAAATCACTGGGGAAAATCACACAACTGAACAGAAGTTTGAAAGTACATATAAGTGAAAATGGCTCAAAAGATTCCATCCGAATGGGACCATCAAACAGAAAGTGGGACAGGGATGCTTGCTGAGACAGAAAACAATGTACAGCATTACCAAGAGAGCAATCTAGAGTAACATGGCTTTAGAATTGAGGCCAAAATGCAGTGTTGCATGGCTCTGCAAGATTAGATTGATTTGTCACAGTGACTAGAGATTAAATCTATCTCACTCTAAAACTGTTTTCATTATAACTACATTTGTTGTTATCTGAGATTCCTATAGGCTTCTGAGCTCCTATGAAATTCCAATCAGCATAAAGATCTCATTGATACTAAGATCATGCAAGCATGCTCAGGTCCATCACAGTGGAGTCTACTCAGATATCATCATTGTTATGAAAACAGAAATAGAAGCATGGTGACTTTTCTTTGGAAACTGTGAATGGGTTTCTGCTGCCTCCCAAGGGCATTGCACACCTCTTGCCATGATTAATCCCCAACAAACATTTCATATGTTGTTATCATTACAGGATTCTCTGTATCCTAAATCTGTGCATCACTTCTTTTGTCTACTGATGGAAACAATATCCTCCAAAATACAAATATATTTTTTCAAATAAAAATTCTTCTGTATTTCACATCTCACAAAAATATATACTTTGTTTTTCTGCCCTGGTAGACATCTAGAGACTTTTTTTTTCATATGTGTACCAATGAGTAGTCCAGAGTGCTGTTCTAATTACCTGAAGCACTTCAGTAAGATTTACTAAGGAGAAACAGTGCCCACTCTCCCCTGGATGCTGGACAGTCCCTTTGAATTACAGGTCTGGCCAGTGTGAAGAGAAAACCCATGGTGATTTTAGGAGAGGCAGACTAAACCTTGAACATTGCAAAGTCATTTTAAAGGAGCAAACACTGCCCTGTGAGCAGAAAATACACACCCACAACTCCTCTGCCGTCAGGGTCTTTCTTTTGTAAGGAGAAAAGCACATATTTTGTTTAGTATCTAATTAATTAATGACTCTTTACCCATCTCTGAAGATGGTAACATAATAGAAGAATAAAGCTCGTGGCACTATCTCTCAAAGAACTTCTATAGTTACACATATCTAGGGTTGCATGTCACAGAAAATACCTTTGGGGTCTGAATTTTTTAGTAGATGGTGGAGCTTTGTCCTGTGAAGTTGACAGGTACATTATGTATTACACTGGACAGTGACATAAGATTTTCCAACATGAAACACTTCTCTTATCCCACTGTAGCCCCCTGAAATGATCAAAGGTTTAAAGAATATTCATGTCCTGTCCCATAATAGTGATAGAATTTTTTTTTTTTTAAAGAAAGTGCCATGAAGAAAGGTTGGTCTGTCAAAATTTGGTAATGCTTGCCTCTTGAATGGTGTTCCTGAAGAAAGATAGGAGTTAAGATTTGCACAGTTCTCAGTCAGTAATGGTAGACCTTTATTTTAGGTCTTTCCATGGACAGTACTTGCCCATTGTTTACAATCTTCAGAGAACAGTGGTCTCATGTGTGTGATCTTACCTGGGCTGCTTCCCATACCTCAGGGAGATGTTTAAACTTCATATAGGTAGACACGTTCTCTGTCTTGTCAGCAACTAGCACTGGACATTGTATATGAATAGTATTTTATTTAACTTGACAGATGGACTATCAAATTAACTTGTACACTGGACAGCAATCCTTGTGAATTCTATAGTTTTCAATCTGCTTCCAGTATGACTTGTGACAGCAAGCAAATATTCTCAGTTTCTCTTTTCCATTTAGGATGATAAAACATGTTCTTGCTTCTCTATCATGAAATCAAACTTATGCATCGTGAAGGAAAAATCAACAAACTATGGAGCGGACTCAGAAGATGGCCTACTCTGAAAGCATCAGGGAAATATCTTTATTTCAGAGCTATCATAATCAACATGAACACGATCTGTGGAGTCTCTTCATTATACTTCATTTTTTAGTCACTAATGGTTTCTTCATGACTAGTTCACTATAATGATATATGCTGGAAATATACTCAACTTCATTAGAATCAAATATCAACCACCAAAGGCAGGAAGCCCCACAAAAAAAGACATTCCAAAGACTCAATTGTCCTTCCGAACTACTCTAAACCTTTGAACCTGGCATGCCTGTCTCCAGCCTTTCACTCATCTGCAGGTCTAAGTTTATCTGTAGTGTCATGAACATGATTTGGACACTGAAAAGCATCACTGCTTGAAATTTTCATAAAATTGTACTTTAAGAAATTGAGTGGATGAAGAATCTAATGTGGGTATTACCTTCAATGCTATTATTGTTCACCACAGTTCTTCTTTAATGCCACGTGGAGAAATTTAATTTGCCAGTATTGTGTTTAAGAAAGAAAAACAAACAAACCAAAAAGAAACTCTAGCAATCATGTCCGTGATGTTGTATTCTACATCATGCCACGCAACTCAGTTTCCTGCACACTTGATTTTCTCACTACTGTGTTTAAATATATGACATAGTAACTTAAGGACAAGATGGCTATTTTGTTGATAGTGATAAGATGCAGACCTTCCTAGTGGAGAAGCCCTAATGGTAGAAACAAGAGAAGTTGATCCTACTGAGTCTGCTGGTGGAAAGTAGTTTGAGGTAAATGCTGTTACTCAACTTGCTTTCTCCCTGTTTCCAATTTGTTGTCCGGAACTCCAACCCACATCCAAGATGAGGCTGTCCTTCCAGCTATACCCAGAAGTGCATATACTAGATGAATCCAAATCTAGTCAAGTCATCAATGGAGATTAGTTATGACTTTGTAACTTTAACATTCACGTAGACAGTCAGAAAGGTAAAATGGAATAATTGAAGGGAAATCTAATTTACAATCTCTTATACTGGAAAAGAGGAACATGAGAACTGAAGTTGTTACCTGATTTACTAAAGTTCACAGGGTGATCTTGTAGCTAAGCTGATAAGGGCACAGATGTCATCTACCATGGCACCCAGGGATTATAAGAATGCCAAAGTGACTCAAAGACTTTTGTGGTTGTCCTTGTTAAAATGTTTTCTGTTGAACTGAGATGCCTTTAATGGGGCATCCAAAGGGCCTGTGTCTTCCAAATGTTGCTTTCTTCTATTCTTTTCTTGTTCCACTTCTCTCTGCTTTCTCTCCCTTTTGCTGCCCTTCCATACTCCTTGGAGAACCTCAAACCTAGAAATCTTGCTTTCACGTCTTTATAGCAGACACATGACATAGACTTCATATAACATATTTTATAGCTCTTAACATTTTGGATCACAAATTTTAACATCATGGCAAAAAGAAGCTTCCTGGATAAAAATGATGCTGCTTTTCTAACAGGGTAACCTTCTGTCTATAACAAGTAATATCCTCATCCAACCACTCAGAGAGGAGAGCAAAATGTTGGGGCTATAGCTGTGATGCTGTGGTACTCCACAGCCTACATAGGGAAGCAATATTGGTGATCACCGACTCCACGCCAGAAGTTCAAACCGAGTTATCCTGTCTCAAGCCCTGGTCTTTTCAGTATTTGTGGAGATGGTTTTACTTTTCAAGATCTTATGTAGCTTGATAGAGGGAGAAACCATGTTAGCTCCTGTTTTCTGTTGTAACTCTACACACCAGACTGAGTTTGTGTTTCTTGAAGAGATTAATGAAAGCTTAACACACTCAGAGTCTCATCAGCATGGAAGAGTTGAGTTATAAATCCTGTGGTATTTAGATTTAAAGATTACATTCCAAAAACTACATCTTTTTTCCTCCAAAATATTTTACACCTATTATGAGGGAGAAAACATTAATTATATATTTCTGATATTCATTTTTAAAAACTGGCTATTTTTCTAGTATCCTGGAATCTTGAATGACAAAGAACTCTCATCTGTGAATATTCTTAGTCATAAATATGTCACTAGAAGTCTGTAAGTAAGTGTAGCTGCATCCTTGTGGATCACCTCTTACTGTGTCATAGGTCCACTACGATGCCAACTACTGATAAGTCAGTGGGGATGGGATCAGAGAAAATATGGCTTGAATAGTTTTGTCCTCAACTCTGCATACAGGCTATGGGAAGACTCTTCCTTAGGCCAGCTGTAGAATATGAAAGATTTTCTCCTGTCCACTTTTCCCTCTCCTCTTCATCATTGCCTGGTTGAGACAACATCTTCATTAATGATATCTTTATCAGCACTCTACCTTCCATTCAACCTAGTCCTTCTCCAATTTCGGTCCTCCAAGACAACAGAAAAGTGTTATCTATGTAAAAATGTAGATGAACAATTAACATAAAACATGCATCATTTGCAAAGGAGAAAAGATTTTACTTAATATAAAATATTATTATACTTTACTATGGACTGGAATCTTGTAGGGACCAGTTGAGGGACTTAATTCTACATGTGAGGCTGCCTCCTTTGTGGGCCCTGAGCCAAATTGCATTAATGACTAGCTGTCAGTGGCCAAGCCAGTATAGACTCAATGTCCTAGACATAATACCAGAGTCATCTCATGTTCTCGGGGGCCTTCCGCAGAGCACATATCCATTGGATTTCTTCTTTGTCTATTGCATATTTTAAAAATTCCCTTTTAGATTTTAATTAAGCTTCTTTTGCACTCTAAGGAGTTAAAGAGTTTTACGGGAAATAATGAAAGAAAGGGGGAATTAGTCCTTTTGGGGAGAATTTTTTTTTTCTATTTGTCTTGCATAGAATTATCAACTGTAGGCATACTCACACGGGGGAAAGAAAACAGAAAATAATGTTGCCTGGGACCTGACATAACTAATAAAAGTCCATTATCTCTGGGGACAAACACACATAGATGAGCGAGAACAAAAAGAGAAAAAAAACAGAAAAAAAAGATGAAAAAGATTAATCAAAATGAAACAAAGAAAGGAAGGGAAAGAGGGACAGGTGGAGGGACGAGAGGATTGGGAAGGATAGGATGGCGAGAGGTTAGTGTAGCTCTCCTGAGACTGCCCTCAGGGTAAGTTTTTAATAATGGGATGAGTTTCAGTATGATTTACTGCTGATCCCACAGTGAAAGCAGGAGGCGGGGAAGGAACAAAGGTTTACAGTCCCTTTGGAGGTTTGTTTCATCTGCACATCAGCCCACAATTAATGGCCATTTAGCTGTTGTTCTCCTGCTGGACACTGGTGGATTGATTCAGTAAATAAAAGTGACAGAAAGATGTCCCATGGAGGCAGACAGTGGAAGCTCTGCACCTGTTATTTGTGAATCTCGCCTTGCCAGGTCATTGACCTTTAGAAGCTGGCGAAAATTAATAAGTGGAAGCACAAAGCAGGTTGCTTTAAAAAAAAAATGCAGAGGACCCAGGCAGCAGTTGTAGTTGTGCTGATTTTCTCAGTAACTATCCTGAAACCTGGCCAGGGTTCTCTACCCTCTGTCCTCCATGCAGTGGCATCTACAGGAGGGAAGGCTACTGGTTTAGCACCTGTCAACCTGTCAGCCTGTCTCCCCATGTGATGCTAAAAGCAGGAGAAGCCGAGATGTGGGAAGCCTGCAGTTGTGGAAAGCCAAGCATATTCTGCTAGCTTGGGGTTCTGTAGCCTGGTTCTTCCTGAGGCAATTGGGGAAAGTTTCAGATGTGTGGGGAGCTGCCCAGCTAGACTGGGCTGGTGCATCTGAGCAGCTGTGCTTGGCATGGCCATCGGGCTAGCAAACAGCTGCAGTGAATAAGTGATCATTTGCAAATAGTTAATGACAGACTTGTCCTTTGCGTTCACTGCCATCAGAGGGGAGTGAAATAAAAGGGAGGGAAGGCAGGCCAGGGCGGGGGATGTTTATAGCTGCTGTTACTGCAACTGCTGTTGTTACTGTGGTTATTTTGAAAGTGATAGGAAGGTCAACTGAAGTTAACAAGGTTTGATTCTTTCTGGGCAAGCTGATGTCCAACTGCAAACATCCATGGTCATAGGCTGGCCACAGTAGTAGAGGAGGAAAGCAAGACCCATAAGTCCAACATGTACTAGGATTGGCCTGGTGCACCAAATAAAATTTGTTCCTGGTTTTTAATGTGATTTTGCAAAGCTCTCTCTGTCCCATCGTTTTTTTGTAATCTGGCATTTTGATATTTATTTCTCAGCAAATAAGCAGTCATCCAGGAGCATAATTAGCCTCTGTCTGCAACACAGAAGAGGGACAGTCTGGATTTGGTTAAGTGAGTTACTGAGCATTAAATGGTGCCTAGGGTCACGCTGAGTTGTTATTTGAGGGTTTATAAAGGACACCTGCCCTAATATGCCCTAAATAGAACTGCACCATTAGCAATGCATCCAGCCGAGTTAAGGCAGCTCAGTTGTAAAGAGTCTTCTCTCTAAACAGCTAATTCTATGGGAATATAACTCACCCATTTTACTGTAGAGCAGCAAGCTCATCGCCCAGGTTTCAAAGCCAGTTTCTGAAATAAAGGCAACACACATCTCCACTGCTCTCAGAGATCTGCCCAGCCATGTTTGCTCACTTTTAAAATGCTTCATCTACACTCTTGCTTCAAGCTTCTAACAGATCTCATGGTTCTCCCCTTGGCCACTTTGTCAGCCATCTTCTGCCAGAAGTTCAAAGAACCTTTCAATCCAAGTATGCCAGAGCTTTAAGAACTCTGACAGTTTTCTCAAGCACATCCTGTGAGATCAGCCCTCCAGTCTGTGGCCTGCAAGAGGAACCTCCATTCACACCTCTTTCCTGTTTCCTCTCTCTCTGCTGTAACTCACACACCCTGTCCCACCCAACTGTCTCACTTTACTAGCACTCTTTTGAGTTCATTCTTAGCATTTGATTCTATGTGTCTTTCTCTACAGCTGACTCTTTCTCTGTGGTCAAATCCCAGGTCAAAGGTCACCTTCTAGAAAGAGAAACCCTCTTTGCTAGGGGTAGGTTTCTCCCTGCCATGACTGTCAGACACTGACTTGTTCTCTGAATAGTCCCGTATTTGCAGACTGTTACCATGGTGTCTTTCTGCACAACTGAATTGTTCTCAGTACCAAGTCAAAGGTCACCTTCTCAAAGGAGAACCCCTGCAGTGACAATCAGACATTCTGATTAGTCCTCTTGATAGTCTCATATTTGCAGACTATTACCATAGTAAGTGGATTCTGTGTGTGTGTATATATATGAGAGAGATACAGATATAGATATATGTTGTGTGTGTGTATGTGTGTGTGTGTGTG
Source organism: Mastomys natalensis (assembly GCA_021653895.1). NCBI lineage: Eukaryota > Metazoa > Chordata > Mammalia > Rodentia > Muridae > Mastomys > Mastomys natalensis. Next base: position 48,434 of record JAJTUV010003350.1, on the reverse strand, counting down.
TGTGTATGAATGTATGAAAGACTTAAAAATGGCTATTGGAATAAAGAAAAAACATTTATCAATCTGAGAAGAGGTAAGTGAGAGAAAATCCAGAACTAACTAAGCTACAATTGAAGTAGAAGAACTGGAAACCAGGGAATTTAGGAGGTCCATGTGGCTTATAAGAGGACATGAGATGTGAAGAGCGTGAAGAACTAGTACATGGCAGAGAACTAAACACTCCCTTTCCAAACTGTGTTAAATGAGTATATAAATATGTCATCTAATTATACTATATTCTAACATACCATTCCTCAGCTTTCTCCCAGGCCTGTCCACTTTGGATGGCCACCTTCCTTCCTGTGACAATCCTCTCTCCATCTGCCTTTGTGCCATATGTAGTTCATTACCTGGTCTTACTAAAGTCTTTTTAACTACAGGTTTGCAGTTATTTTTTCCTTTTATTTGACCAGAAATAAATGAGTAGACACATACTCCACCTTAGCATTAAAAAATGAACTTTTGTGGCTTTGAAATGGCTGGAAGTCCCTTCTTCCTTCATGAAGGTAGACAGATAATAGAATCTGTGAAAAGCTCATGTTCCTTTCTAAGATTTTTCAGCCTCCAATTTTCAGGGTCTCTTAAGCTATTATCAACCAGCAATCTGAATGGAGCCAGGCACATAAAAACTCTCCCCAGACAAAGGATGGGGCTGCTTCATGGCCTACGGACAGCTCAAGTGCATCAGCCACCCTGAAGTGCACTTAAAGGTGGTTGTGAGATTCTGCCTTGCTAGTTCAGTAATGCCAGATGGTTTATAGACCCCAGAGTAAGTAAGAAGTGTCTTGGTAAGCCTCAGAGCCCAATGTCTGGTCATTATCTAGGAACTCAAGAAAAGGCATAGGTAAAAATGTAGATGTTTAAAATTCAAATTGGTTGAGAGCTAAATTCATAAAAAATCAGAATAGCTGAATACTAATTATATATAATATATTTGGTGTGATAAATTTAATGTCACCATGACTGTAAGAACACAGAAAGGCCTTATGCAATGTACATACCTTACTTCCAAAAGTCTTTATCCTGATTTCTCTGGGGATAAGGGACATCTGGTAGTGCTGGCTGGACAAGAACAGTATTTTGAAGTCCTTATCAACTTGGAAATATCCAAGGTATCAACACAGTGAGCAGACATAGGAAGGTAGATTGTAATGTTTTGGAGAAGCAGATTGGATTCTGAGCTAAGGTTATAAAGGAGCAGTCCCGGTGTTTCTGCCTTAACTGGTCAGATGGCAGCAACCACTGTATGTATGTGTGCTTGGGGCATTTACCGTGGAGCCAGAAGGACAATTTCAGCTGTTGTTATTTAGGTGCTGTGCACCTTCCTATTTTAAGACAAGGTCTTTAGTTGGCATTAAACTGAGGTAGGAAGACTTGTTAAGAAACTCAAGGATTCCTTCAGTCTATGCCTTCTCAGCACTAGGATTGCAGAAAGATGCTATGACTTCCAACATTTCTTTCATGGGTTCTGGTTTTCAGAGCTGTATTTACAGGCAAAAACCATTACTGAGTAAACTCTCAGTTCCTGGTGTGGATATTTATACCATGGTTAATGGTTATGAAATGGTGATCCTGCAGGCATAGAACTCTGTGTGGTAAGATTTGGTAAATTTTGTACAGCCTCAAAATTTGAGAAATGAATGCACCAGATCTTGCAATGGTTCACACTTCTAGAAAGACACAACTATGTTTACAGAGCAAACATTAATTCACCCTCTGGAGTAGCAAAAGACTTAACTTGCACTTCCCACACAGAATGCAGTAGACAGACTCAGAACATTTAAGAAGATACTATGCTTTCACTAATTTCTTTGTGTGGACATTTTGAAAGTAATTTTGCATGTCTTTAGAGTTTGAAAAGAAAAGTCCACCCACTGTGGACTAGAGCTATCTGACGTCCTGCGTTGGTTCTGAAGTCTACAGACATCATTGGCTCTACACTGGCTCTGTACAATGTTTATTTCCTTTCAGTTCAGCCACTTCCTCAGGCAGGAATTTTGAAAGCCATAGATGACTTTGTTTTTAAATTATTGTCTTTCCTCTTGAATACAGAAAGCTTGGTCAGTGGTTCAGTTCAGCACTCTTGATGTGTGATGAGTTTTCTCGGCTGTAGAAAACTGTGGAACAGTTTGTGAAGTAGTTGGGCAGTTTGTATCTTTGGATTTGCCTCTAGAGGTAGGACATTAAGAAAACATTTGATCAAGGTAGCTGACACACAACTAGGGAGGCTGCTTCCAAGCGAGAATATTTCTGGACAATGAGTCAATTACTTCTGTCTCTGATACTGAAGCCAGTGGTGGGGAAGATCAAAGGGTTATGAAAAAGGTTAATGATCTAAATAAGCTTAACAAATAATGGGAAATAATATTCTCTGCATACAGCATGTGGCCAACCCCTAAGAGTCCATTTGAAGAAAAGGTCATAGAGTCAAACACTATAGGGCTACACTGAAGAAAGGCTGGGCAATTTTTATTGAGTAATAGTGTTTATAGATCAAGACAGGCTGGGGATGGAAGCCAAAGGCTGCAAAGATCAACAGTAACACTGACCTCTCACCTCCATCAGACTTTTACTGCTTTGTTGATCAGTGTAGGGAGCTCAGTGTAGCCATACAGGTTTGGCCACATTTGCATTTATCTCTTCTCCTTAGCCAGGCTTCTTCCTGAGACTGAGCTCAGAGAATTTGAGTTTGACATGGTCCCTGTGTAGACTGCTGATACGGACTAGTGGACCAAGACAACTTTAGATGCAGGACAGAGAATTGGGCTTTCTTTTCTGGATGAATGACAGAGGGAGATCTTATGACTGAGGTGAGGGTGGATCCTGTTCTCATTTGCTTATATTGCTGTGATAAACACCATGACAAAAACAACCTGGGGGAGGAAACAACTTATTTAATATTACGTTTAGAAATCCATCATGGTGGCAAGTCTGAGGTAGGAACCTGGAGGCAGGAACAAAAGCAGAGTCCAGGGAGAAATACTATTTCCTGGCATTCTTGTCATGACTTGCTGAGTGTGCTCTCAAATACAACCCAGAACCACATGTCCAGGATGACACTGCCTAAAAAGAGCTGGTCCCTTCAATATCAATCATTAATCAAGAATATTCCTCCAAAGATTTGTCTATAGTCCAATTAAAGAAATCATTTCCCAGTTCATATTCCCTCTTCACAGATGACTCTACCTTGTATCAAGTTGGGAAAAAATAAACCAGTACATATTTTGTATACAAGCCAGAAAAATATATTCAGAAGAATAAGATACAAGGACTCAGTGAAAATCATTTCCCCTTTTGTAGACTGCCTTTTCTTGGTGTTTGATTGTCTCCTCCAGCTTACATATATTTTCAGTATCATGAGATCCCATTTTATAATTTTTGATTCTGGTACCAGAGCTGTTGGTGTTCAAAACTTGTCTCCTGTGCCAGTGAGTTCAAGGCTATTTACCACTTTCTTTTATATTAAATGTAATGTATCAAGTTTTATGTTGGAGCCTTTCATCCACTTGGGCTTACGTTTTGTGCAGGGTGATAGATATGGATCTATTTACACTCTTCTATATACACATATCCAGTTAGACCAGCACCATTTGGTGAAGACTCTTAGTTTTTTCCATTGTATAATGTTTGGCTTCTTTGTCAATAATCAGATATGTAGATTTACTTCTGGTACTTTAATTAATTTCAATTGATCGACCTGTCTGTCTTTATTTCAGTACCATGCTGTGTTTATTACATTGCTCTGTATTACAGCTTGGAATCATGAAAGATGATGCCTCTGTAAATTCTTTTACTATACAAGATTGTTATAGCTATTATGGACATTTTGTTTTTCCATATAACTTTGAGGATTGTCCTAAATATGTCTCTAAAGAAATGTATTAGATAATTGATGAAGATTTTGTTGACTCTATAGATTGTTTTTTGCAGATTACCTTTGTTAACTATATTACTACTGCCAATCCATGAGAATGGGAGATCATTCCACCTTTGGATATCTTCTATAACCAGACAGGATTTTAGACAGTCCTTATGACAATACTTCATCTTTTTAAAAGATGATCTGAGGACTGAAGAGATGGGTCAATAGTTAAGAACACACACGACACACACACACACACACACACACACCACGCATAAGCACACACACACTTTGCTCTTACAGAGGATCCGAGTTTAATTCTCAGCACCCACATAAGATGGCTCACAATCATCTATAACTCTAGTTCCAGTTGCCCAATGTCCTTTCTGTTTTGAATTCTGACTTTATCCTCAGCTACCATTTCTGTAATGTTGGCCAAGGCAGAGAGTCACATTTACCAAGATGACACAGTTTGCAAGTTACACAGGACTTAGTGTCTCACTTAGGGGTTTTTAATGTGTTTTCAACTTTAGAGTTTTCAGCTTCCTAAGGGTTTACTAAGATGCAGCTTTCCAGGTGTGTGGCAGCATCAACAGACAGATGAATTAGAATCATTGAGAACCTTAAATGTATTTATGGATGTAGAATATGTCAACGACTGCCTTCAATGTAAGATAAAGAAAATTGTAGTGCTGGCATTATAACTAAACTCTTGAAAAAGGTAGATCAATTAAAGAAAATGGAGAAAACCTATCCCTCAAATTTTAAACTTAATAAGTGTTACTTCTTATCCAAATTAGTTAAAGCAAAACCCAATCTTATTTCCAGAATATGGGAGTTTATTTTTCCTTTTGCGAAGTGTAATTTAAAATTCAGCAGAAATCCAGATATTTTTTTAAAAATATTTTCTTTTCAAAGCTGTGTGCTAAACCTTCCCAATATTTAAGATTTATTTACCATGTAATGCGGAGTCAGAGTCAGGATGCCCTGTGTCTGCAGGGATGTCAAACAATGCCCTCCAGCTTCAATAAACTGTGACTAGGACAGAAGTTAAATCACAGAGATAAGATTTCCAGGCTACTAAGAAGCTGTAACAAGTAGTCACAGTTTATAAGCTGTGTGAAATCTGCCATGCAGTCTACTGTGTAATGCATATGTATATACACAGTTTAGTAAGAGAAGTGAAAGTCAACAGACCGCAGGGAATTTGGCTGTCCTTGCAGGGCACTCTGGCCTCATCCCATCCCTAATAACTTCAGACCCAACACAATAAAGTTTCATAGATGACAGCACTGTACCCCAGCCAACAATGGCCTCCACTAAACAAGCTGCAGTTCAGTCTCTTCCCTGAAGTTCAGGCCACTCCTTTGACTACGCACATTCAGTGATTTATGCTCATTTGATTTTTACATCCATGCTCGGTTTCTTGTCACTTCGTTGTTTTGCTTTCCCCTGGAAAGCATGGAAGTTTTAAAATGGGGGACTTTCCCATAGCGAGGAAAATGTCTCATTCCTCTTGACAAGCTCTGAGGATCAGACATAGGGAGAAATAATTCCTTAGGTGTGCAAAGGGGTGTCATGGCTTTGCTAAGTCTCACCCTTTCTTTTATAAAGACTAGTGTGCACCCTGGAATTTGGTCAGCAATACTTTTATAAAGTTAGGGAAAAAACTGGTCACAATACTTGGGATAGAGATTTGTTAACTTAATAGTGGTTTCTTTCCTGAGATCAGTATCCTACAACAAAGCAGAGAATCCCTGAGATGCAGGTCAATACAGCAAAAACAAACAATCAAACAAAACACTTTCCATATTTAAAAAAGAAATGACAAGCATATAAACAAAATTCCATTGATATGATCAATGATAGATGTGCTGGCTACTGAAACTCCCATCTTTCTTTCTAACATTTGAATAAATCTGTGAACTTAAAGACATCTGCAAATTGCCAAATATTAAAAGGTTCCTGTCTTTGAACAGCTCAAAAATGTGCTGGTAGCACGTATAAAAGTAAACACACACACACACACACACAACAACACACACACGAGAGAGAGAGAGATGAGAGAGGAGAGAGAGAGAAGAGAGAGAGAATTACAGAGACAGAGAGACCTACATTGACATTTCAGAGAAAGATTAGATATTCTCTGAAATTAATTATTATTTTGAACTTTAATCATGCAATCTAAAATAACTTTGTGAAATCATTCATTAACCAAACATACAACCAAATGTTTGAAGTAATGTGATCCTTGCAACAATATAATGAAAAACTAAATAAGTTTGCTACTGAGATGAATTTACAAGTCTCACCTCTCCCAGTAGCTTAACACCATTTCTTGTGCTACACTGTTGGGTTGTGGGTTGGTTTTTTCCCTCAAGTGGATTTCTCCTTTCCATGATTATTTCCCATGCTTAAACTATGCTAAAAATCTTTTGTTTACGAACTACATCTTTCATTTAGCAACAGTTTAAAAAACAACAAAACAAAAGGAAAAACAGAAAAACAAAGCAAAACAAAAGTTTTTGTTGCAGTTTGAAAGCGAACTGTTCCCTATAGGTGTATGAGTTTGTTTCTCAGACAGGTGGTGATGTTTGGGGAATCATTAGATAGTAAAGCCTTACTGGAGAAAGTAGATCACATAGAGTGAGTCTTCAAAATGACAAACCTAACCCCACTTCCTGTTCCCTCTAGGCTTCCTGAGCACCAGCTCAGGAACTGTAACTATGGACTGTGACCAACTGTACCTGTTCTTGCCACTTTGCCTAGCCTGCCATGTCTTCCCCACCATGATGGAGTGTAACCCTCTAGAGTAGTAAGCAAAATAACTCTTTCTTCCTGCATTTCTCCTATCAGGACATTTGAGCATAATGATGAGAACATAGCTAGGATAGATATCTTCCAGAACTTTCCATATTCCAACTTTTCATAGACTTAACTACTTTGCATTAAAGTTGTTCTTAAGCATTGCATTTTTTTTATACTCGATGCCTGAGTTTATTCTTCTAGTCTCCTCTGAACCATTCACTTTACTGAGCTACCTTTATGAATCAGATCAACATATGCAAATAAGAAAAAGTATAACAGAATACAATATTCTCCGGTGCTTATGCAGTTCCTAATATACAATTTCTAAATAACAATTGTCCCTATATAACATTTACTCCAGTGGAAAATAAATGATTATAAAGAAGTCTGCATGTGCATTCTGACTGTGTAAACTGCTTATATAACTGTGAATGAGGAATGCAAATTTTCAGAATCTTCATTTATCTGGGCTCAGACTGAAGTAGAACTGAAAATGATTATTTTCACATTATACTCATAATGTACGTTAGTAAGGTAGAAGTGTACCAAATTATATTATAGGTAAACATCTTTTATACATGTTTTATGTATATATGTCTATGTTTTTATGTGCATGTCTGTGAGTACAATTGTCCATAGGAAACAGAAGAGGCCATAAGATCTCCCAGAGCTGGAGTTATAGGTGATTGTTAGCCACCTGATGCATGTTCTAGCACTTGAATTCAGATCCGCCATAAGAACATGAACTCATATATATCAAGTATTTTGTCATATTTAAATAAAGTCATTTTAAGAAATTCTTTGAAAACCATACAATCAATTGGGTGTATTTTACAACTAAAGTGTATTTTGTAAATTATGAAATGTTCATCACTCTTAAAATGCCATGGCTTATTATTTTGTGACCAGCCCTATGACTAGTGGATGCTTTTTTTGGTTCCCACACATGGGGTGTCCTATGTTGTATCAAATATATTCATTTTCTCTCTAATTATCCCATGTTTTTTGTTTTGTTTTTGTTATTGATATATTCCTTTCTTAGATACTGGTTTATTCAATTCAAATTGTGAATTCTCTTAGTTCCTGAATCCCTTCTACTCTGTTGAGTTTCCTTTGAACTCTTAATGAAGTGGTTGCTTTCATTCCTAGTCCACTCAATTCAAATCTTCTTTTTATTTTCATATAAATAGTTTAAAAAACAATGATTCTGTCTATCTTCTCGAAGGCAAAATGTCATGTGGAAACATTGTTCCCTTGTGGTTTGTTATTCTTTCTCATTAGTGGTGTTTCTCATGATTTACACTCTGTAAGTGATAAACATTCTTTGCCCCATTTTTCTTCTTTCTTGAGAATTTAAGAGTAGTGACTTTAGTTCATGAAAATGTTTTGTTTTAAAAGAAAGTGTACAGTTCTCTTTCCATCTTTGTTCCTGTTTGGGTCATGATTTGTCTGTCATAGATTATTCTATAATTCTCATATTACTCTCTAACACTAGTGTAGTTTCATTCTTAGATTTAGTCCTATGATCCATAGTTATGTTAAAATCAAACTATGGTGTGAGAGGAATTTAGAGAAAATTTCAAGTTTCAAATTTTAATTCAGTTGTCTAACTTTAACTCCTTAATATAAAAAAATCAAGTTTGTCACAAATTATCAAATTGACTCATGAACTATTTCTAGGTTTAAATTACTCATTTGGTTTCTTATTTTTACCTATCAGTTGATTTCCAAATATTGTACATTCTTTAAAGAAACCCCATAAGCACAATTTCTACTTCAATATGGTTCTGTTTGCTTAGGACATTCAAGCTACTGTAAGTTTATCCATCACTAATTAGATAAACACACATATAACCTTTAAAACCAACTTCTCTTAATGCAATATAAATGTTGGTATTTTATAGAGATGCAACTAATTATCATATACTGTCAATGTGGAATTTTAACACATGTGACATTTTATTCATTCTTTTTCTTCAAATCCATTTTTTAAAAAGAGTATATCTTTATTTCTGGTAAGTTTTGGGAATTTCTATATATTTTAGTGATTTTAACACATAATTATTATATAAAGTACTATACTACCAGATTAGGAATGCTGGAAGAGCTTTTAAATTTGGGGAATGTTACACAACTACAGGGATTGGAACAGGCTTGGGTTTTTTACTGTTTGTTTGTTTTCATTGTTATTTTGGTTTTTTGTTTTGTTTTGTTTTTATTTTTGTTTTTTTTTCATTTTTGTTTACATACATGAAGAGGATCCCCTAGCTTGTCTCTCTGTGTGAGAAACTATATGCCTTGTATCTTACACTCATTTTTGTGATCTCAGCTTCTCAGTAAAGACATGGCTCATTGCTCACGCCAGCTCAGTTACCTTAGTTTTTCACTTTTTTCATAACTGAATTTTAAATTTGCTGTGTGTAGTCACTATTATTTTAAGTATCTTTCAGGTTGTGTTATAATTCTGGGTTATTCGAATTCTAACACACTAGCTTGCAGCAGACTCTGAGTCCCTCACTGATGGATGGATAGACATGTCAGTTGCCTTCTTTGTACTTGTTCTTATGGTGCATTTAGCTCACCAAAGAGAACAGTGCCTTTAACAGGAGCTTCACCTGAAGTGCTGTACTTTGAGTTGCTTAATGGTGCTGAAGTTCCTCTTCCAAGAGATTCTGTCAACTAGTACATGCCTCAAATCATTTAGGTATGTCTGATTGTGTATATAATAATGAGAATCAGGAATATGTGTTTCTTGCACTGCCCCATACTGCTGCTGTCAGAGTGAGGAAGCATCTTCACAACATTAATATCAATTTTAAGTAAATAGAATTTAACTTATCATACAGCCAAGCTACTCCCATGGCTTTCATCTGCAGTGTCCTTTGTTCTTTATAAATAGCATTTTGTCTGTCACTGAACTCTGCCACAAAAACTCAAAATCCTGGAAATCGGGAAATATGTTTTCAATTTTATTTTAACCTCATCCATATTGTTTGGGAGAAAGCCCAAAAATTTATGGAATCTTAGACCTGAAAGAAGCTCCAAGGATGCAGAGAGGTGAGGGGAGGATGCCAAAGCAACAGGAAGCCAGACTCACTGGCAAGCAGCTTGGCATCATCTTAGCCCAGGAACCAGCAGGATCCAGTAGGGAGTGATGGTTTCACTCAGGTGGACTTGGGTTTTCATCCCAGCACTGCTGTGCAATCACTCTGTAACCTTGGGCAGATGCTCCAAACTTCTCAACCTGAGGCGCTGCACCTGATACATGCAGTTAATAAAGATAACCTGACTCACAAAAGTAGTGTGCAGAGTAAATGCCACAAAAAATTAAATAATCCTTTAGTATCATGAAAGAATTAAGCACTGTAAAAACAAAACGTGAGAACTAGGTTTGCTCTGTAAATCTCAGAGAACTCTTAAAACAAAACGAATGAGAAATCTCTTGGCCACTGGCCATGGCAACAAGCTATTGGCTATCAAATACAAATAACAAGCAATAGAGACAAAATAGAGAGGAGTTAAAAGAAACATAAAACCTTCTACACAGTAAAGCAAACAGTCCCTGAAATGAAAACTGAACTTATCTGCTGTCAAAAGATTGCAAGTCACACAAATGATAAGGTCCAATTTCTAAACTATGTGCAGTACTCATGTCATTCAAGAGCACATAATAGTAACCTAATTAAAAATGAGCACAAGAACTAATTAGACATTTTACCAGTGATGACATTCAGATTTTTATTAGGTTTACATTAAGAAAAAAATCTTCAGTACTCTGGGACTCAAGAATTGGCTTAACATGTACCTGCACATATGTACACATACATGAAAACGCACACAAGTACACCAGAAAGCATGTCAAAGGGAGATTGAGACTATCATCAGGGAGATAAAACTATCTACTCCCTCACAGGTGATTGTGTTGCCAGTCTGAAAAAGATAAGAGATTGCAAGTACTGGGCTGTTATGCAGAGAAAGGATTCTTTGTACATTGTGGAGAGAAATATCATGGCTGCAAGTGGTTTGGGAACCAGAATCTTGTCCAGCCACATGCTCTAGTAACCTCTGCTTTTGTTACATTTAAACAGGATGAAACGAGCATGCCCTGAAGTATACTGAGCGTTGATCATGAACAGAGAAGTGTGTCCATCAACAGGTGGATGGCTGTTGAAACTGTGTGCACATTGATTTCTTTCTCTCTTTACTTTTCAATTTCCTGTTTATACCACAGTGTTACTCATCTTTGAAAAAGAAGCCCTGTCATTTGAAGTAGTATGAATAAACCTGGGGGACCATGTAATGGAATAAGCCAGATGACAGGAAGTAAATGTTCCATGATATCACATTTCTGTGAAATACAAAGAAGTATATTATACTCTATAGAAGTAAAACCTTGAGTTTAAAAGGCAAGAGAAACAGGAGGAAAAGAGGTATGCATGTCAAAATGTACATGTTTTTAGGTACAAATGGGTAAGTGAAGAGACATGATCTTCAGGGTGGGATCCAGCTGGTGTTACTGTGTCACAGCCATCGTCCTGCTGAGATAAATTACACTTTCACGTACAAGGTAAGAATATGAAGTCACAAATGGCCTGATGTGCTTGATTTTCTCATAATGAAAGTGTCTATCAGAACACTGTGTAGTACATCTAAATTTGTATAATAACCATGATGGTTCCCATGAAAACAAGTCTGTGGGCTTGTCTGCGAGAGATTTTCTTGATTAGGCTAACAGAGGTGGAAAGACATATTCTGAATGTAATCTATAGAACTCCCTGAGCTTGAGTTCTCAGGTGAATCCCAAGATGTAAGCACAGTTGAGGGCATGTGTTGCATTCTTCCAAATGCTTGCCTGATGATGGACCAACCGGCTCTTCCTTTGCTCCCATTACCCCGACTTTGGGACTATGAAGAACTTTATTACTTCAAACTGTGAGTCAAAATAAACCTTTCCTTATCTAATCACTTTTTGGCAGAAATATTGATCAGTGACATGAGAAAAATAAGAATGTAATACTTAATAAAATAAATCTATTTTCCTATAGAAACTTTGATTTGGTGTTTTACATCATCACCAGACTTGAATCTGCTTGAAACTTTTACCACAGTGCTTTCTCCTATAGCCCTTGTGATTGAACTCAGGAGACTTGCTGATTTTAGCAACACTAAACCTCTCTTTAAAGTCTATCAAAATAAGTAAAACATACAGGAGAAATGTGGTTTTCTTCCTTGGATTATGAATACAATAAAAGAAAGATAGAACTAGAGAAAGAATTTGTGTGTGATAATATTCAGGCTTATTAATGTGTAGGTAGACAGTAGCAGAGGAGAATGGACCAGTAAACACTTCTGCAGGTACAAGAAGGATTGAATGTTTAACCCCATGTCACTGATGACTATTCCTTTCCCAGGCATCAACCTGCTCCCCATGGCCCCAGGAATGACTTGGGAATTGTTATACTTGACATTCAATTAAACTTAAAAGATTTCATTCCTTTAAAAAAAAGAAATCAGTTGGAATTTTTATGGAGAAAGTTAGAGGAAATAAGAGACATGTCTGGAGAGAAAGGACTGACCTCTTATCTGAGAAGTGAGTGAAGCAAGTTTCTCTGCTTTAGCAAAAATGTGAAAGGCCCTGGATATGATACAGCTTTCTCCCTGTAGCATTTTGTGACATCCAGGGCAATACTGTCACTCATGGAATAGCCCCTAGGTAGGTCTTGTTTATACTTGTAGCCCATATTATATCCTATAGTTTTCTGTGGAATTCCTATATTTTACAAGCCAAAGAACTAGCTATAGAATGATACTAGTTACTGCGCATGAGGAGATCAATACTTATTAACTATTGGTAAGTGCTAGTAACTATTGTTAATAACTAGTAACTATTGGTAAATACTAACTAACTATTGGTAAGTAGCTCATGTTTCAGTAGTAAGATCCATTATGCTCATGCGAAGAATCATCACACACACACACATGCACGCACACACACACATGCGCGCGCACACACACACACACACACACAGAGAAATAATGAAATACACACACATACAGAAAAAAGAAAAACACATACAACACACACACAGAGAAATACACACATACATAGAGAGACAGAGAAAAGAGAGGAAGAGAAATACACACACACACACGCGCACACACACACACACACACACACACACACACACACACAGAGGAGGGTACATTGTTAAGAAGAAGAGGATATGCCTGAATTATTGGAGAGGTGAAAGGACAATGGGAGCTAATCTGATCAAAATTCACTCTAGAAATGTCTGAGGTGTCCAAAAATTACTGAAGATATTATGATAATGGCATTCATTCCTTTTTTTTCCCTTTTTACTTTTTTCCCTTTTTTTTCTTTTATTTTCCTTTTTTCTTTTTTTATTGGATATTTTGTTTACATTTCAGATGTAATCCCTTTTCCCCCAACCCGGGAACCCCCTATCCTATCCTCCCTCTTCCTGCTTCTATGAGGATATGCCCCATCCACCCTCCCACTCTCTCCTCCGCACCCACGATTTTCTCCACACTGGAGCATCCATTCCTAAGGAGCACTGGCATGGCTGAGCCTGTAGCCTGCCTCTAGAACAAAGAAAACTTATTTGTGAGTACTCTCTGTGGAAAAACTGACTTTACATTTTTAACATGTTAAACTGTTCGATTTTAGTTTCTGGGTAATTAAGTATAAAACATCTGATAAGTAACTAAAAGCAAGGTTGTGTTCAGTGTTATCAAAGTTAGCTGGCATTCTTATCTATACGCAACCCAATATGTGGGCTGAAATATAAACCAAAATAAAGGGAGAAGGGGCAGAAAGTGGTAATGAGCAGCTCAGCTCATTTCTTGGAGATTAATCAATGCAGAGTTAACGCTAACTGGTGATCACTAGGAACCTGAGAACAGCACAGATCAGCCTAGTGCACTCAGATCAAGCCCTTCCTCAGAAGGGTGATTATTTCTCAGCCAGTAAGCCATGACCTGGAGAATGGATGACTCATGCTGAGCACTGCGTCTGCTGCCCAGTCCCTATCCCACTCTTCAAATGTGTTTAGATTGGTAATGAAAATTAGTCCAGAGGCTTCCCCAGGTCAACATTTGCACAGCAGAAGGACAATTCAGACAGAGCCCAGTTTTCCTCCAAGTGCTTTGGAATAGAAGTAGAAGCAAGCAGGTCAATGGAAGCATGAATTCTTAATGACCTGCAAATGCAAGAACATAATGCCTGGACCACTTCCATGTTCAATTATTTATCAAATTCATTTATAAAAATAAACCCAATATCTTGGTCCCTTGGTGTATGTAAGAGTCACACACATATCAATAAATAATATGGACAAGTCATCTCTTCGTATATGTTCCTCTTCTTATGTCTCAAGGATAAAATATGACCAAGGAAGCTTTCAATACCCAGCACCACATATTTCTGTATTATGAAAAGTGACTCAATCCACAAATATATGTGGAATATGGTTTACCATTCAGAATGAGGAAAACTTCCTAAGAATTCTCCAATACATGTTTTAATGACAACACAACAAGCTGTAGTTGAATGCATATCTATATGCAAGAACTCAAATAATACAAAATGAAAAATCTTCTAATATAATTATCTGTATATAACCACCCGCTGGTACATACACTTTGATCTTAATAACATTGTAATATAGGTCTTAATGGCCCCCACAGAAGTGAAGCGAAAAGTGAATAAACCATACATTTTGTGGTAGGGCTCAGTACTTTATATTATTTAATCAGAACCTGGGATTTGCAATTATGTGCAGTATTTGAAGAGAGAGGGATGTTACTTTTAACAAGAAAATCCAATATTGTGTTACCCTAGTATGTATGTGTGTATATATATATTATACATAATATATATAAACATATATATACACACATACACACACATATATTACATATGTATATACATTATATATTGCAGGTAGTAATAACATTGGTTCAAGTCTTAAGGGATTCATAATTTACAAAATACATTAATATGTTATAAACATAATTTATTCCAGATTTATTGACAGCAAATCTCTGAGCAGGTAACAGTCTACATGAAGTTAATTAGTTAATAGGCTAAGAAAACTTCTTTGAGTATCTAAAACAGAGAGAGAGAGAGAGAGAGAGAGAGAGAGAGAGAGAGAGAGAGAGAGAGAGAGACTAGCAGCCAACAGAGGAATTTATAATTGTAAGATGATGGAGAAACAATTAGCTTCCGGATAAAGGATTGCAACACAAATTTTACACACAAGCAAACAGGAACTATTTCAACCAGAAAAAAGCAAACAAATAAAACAAAACCTACTTTATCATTCAAGACTTCAAACAATTTAATGGCCAATGTGCTTTCTGAAAAATGCTTCTATAATTCAAGTTGAGCCTAACCAACAAGCAATAGAAATGATGTGAAAGAGAAAAGTTCCAGGTTGCCAAGATGTCTTAACCGATAAAAGTGCTTGCAGGCTGACTGAGACAGATGCAAATACCAACAGCCAAACATCGAAAAGAGTTCGGAAACTCCTATGAAAGAGTTAGGGGAAGGATTGAAGGTCTTAAAGAAGATAACATCCCTACAGGAAGACCAACAGTGTCAACTAACCTGGAACCATGGGATTTGCCAGAGACTGAGACACCACAAAAAAGAGCATACACAGGCTTGTCTGGCCTTCCTTTTCCCCACCCTGGCACATATATAGTAGAGAGCTGGCTTGTATGGCCTCAGTGGGATCAGATGAGACTAATCCTGCACATGCTTGATGCACCAGGTTGGAGGGGAGGTGATGCTGCCCTCTCAGAGATCAAGGAGAGTCGAGATAGAGGAAGGACTTCTGTGAGGGGAAACAAGAGGGCATGAGGCATTTGAGATGGAAAAAGAAAGAAAGGAGGAAAGAAAGAAAGAAAGAAGAAAGAAAGAAAGAAAGAAAGAAAGAAAGAAAGAAAGAAAGAAAGAAAGAAAGAAAGAGAGCTTTTAGGCTAGGCTGATGACCAGAGTTCAATTCCTGAAACTAACATAAACATAGAAAGTTCAACAAAGTGACTCCCATATAAAATTCTATCATTATTGCATCAAGATAGGATGTAGAGATGGGAAATAAGCCAATATACATATACACACATACACATACATACACACATACATTCACACATACACACACATATACACACACAAACACACACACACACACACACACACACACACACACACACACACACACACACATTTCCAGATGCACTGCAGTGGTAGAAACAGTAAGAAAAAAATCCATCTCAGCAAAGGCATAATGACTCCCAAAATGGAAATGTGCTGACACCACCACACAGGAGCTATGACATGTGTCTGCCTCCTTTCTCCGCACACACACATGCACATAGTCCCCAAGCTGGACATACTTGAATTCCTTTATGTAGCCTGGTGCTTTATGTTTTATATAAACTTTATGTGCTTTTAGTTTTATGTATACTTGACCTATGCTAGAGTCATCAGAGAAAAAGAATCTTCAATTAAAAAAATGCTTCCACAAAAATTTCACCCCAAAATTTATCCAGTCTACAAGAAATGCAGAGATGGAGGGAGCAACTAATGAATAACTAGTCCAACTTGAGATCAATTCCATGTTCAATACCCACCTCTAACACTATTAATGGTACTTTGTTATGCTTTCAGACAGAAGTCTAGCATGGCTGTCCTCTAAGATTCCCCATTAAAAAGAAAGAGAAGTAAAGGAAATGATCCTAAAAGATCAGAGTGTAGGCAAACCTGTAAGACATTTTCTTAAATAGCAGTGGATGATGGAAGACCCAAACCATTATGAGTGACACCAGCCTTGGGCTGATGGACCACTGCTCTATAAGAAACCAGGTTGAACAATAGAATATGAAGCACCCCTCTACACCCTCTGCATCAACTTCTGCCTTCAGGTTCCTGTCTTGTTTGAATTCCTGTCTTACTTCATTTAATAATGGACAGTGCTGTGGAAGTACAAGCCAAATACACCCTTTCTTTCCTAAGCTGCTTGGGTCATCATATACTATCTTTGCAATAGAAACCCAAAATAAGACAAAACAGGAGATAGAAAAGGTGCTAAGCTTATAAAGTAAGCATAGATTTGAGAAATAATCAGAAACAATTTCAAAGCTCAGAATGTGCATATGTTCTGTTCCAAGGTGACCTTTAGACAAAATACAATACTTCAATTTTCAGGCTCAGAACACTAGGAGACAATGAGGAGAACAAAGACAAAACAATCCACAAAGAAAGGCCATCATTAGAGCTGTCCCCATGAAGAGGAAACTTAAGGTCATCTGAGAATGGCTCCAAAGTACATACTGGGCATCAGCCCATTCACTGCCTAAGGGACCCGGGGCACACACACAAGCTTCTGCCCACCTGAGGTCAGGAGCTGGCCATTAGCTGCCTGGCATGGCTGGGCTGCATCACAAGCTCAAAGGCCTCATGCAAAGAGGGAAGTTGATGACTTCAGTAATCCTGAGGGGACTGGTAGGGAATAGTCTGGTGCTCTGCTATCTGTGGCTTTCACAGACCTGTTAGAGAATGTTCATAAAATAGATCATTTTCATGATAAATATAAAATTCTTAAAGCTGAACCCACAAAATAAAACCTAAACAGTCTGATTCAATCAAGGTAAGGGAGCAAACAGTCTGGTGATATAGTATTCCATTTCCACCTCCTACACTCAAAACAAAGCAAAACAAATAAGAAAGATAGGCTAAATTTCAAGAAAACAAAAAGGCTTGTAACAAATCTTTAGGAAGTACCACTGATATGATATGAGAAGGAAACATAGTTAAAGCAAAGAATGCTGAAACCCAAGCAAAGTGAAGGAAAATGGAAACAATGGTCAATATTGTACACTTACCAGTTTTTCTAAATAATCAGATAAAGATAGTTAAATAGAATCAAAAATATAATTTTAAAATGTTAACAAATGAAAATTTTCTGAAAGAAGAAAACTGTTCTGTGACTCCAGAAAAATTGAAATATCATATAAAACCATAAAAGATAAAAATAACCCAAGAAATAAGAATACCATGTAAAGTGTAAACACTCATAGATGTGTGCACATCAACACATGTACATAAGTATCTCTGTGCATTAACAGATGCACATAAAAGCATGATAAATATTCATGCACAGAGTGTATACACAGGCAGGGATGTGAGTGTGTCTGGGATTAAAACATCATGCATAGTTGACAGTAGGTCCACACAGAGCAATACAATCCTGGCTTCCAATGTTTGCCATGGTCCTCATGTTGCCATCGTACTAAAATCTAAGCTATGATTTATTTTTCCAAATACTAAATATGGAAACTAGAACCTCGCACATGCTCAGTATGTAGTGCACTACAGAGATCCTTCCTCAGCACACTCGACTTTTCACTTTGGCTATGCACATTCTCACCAAGATTCCAAGGCTGATACTAAAATCACATTGCATCTTTGACATGCATTGAACTTGTAATCTTTCTGCTTCAGTCTCTTGACCATACTGGATTAACAGCATCCACCACCATGCCTTGCTAAAATTTGGAAAATGAAATTTACAAATACCTGAACTGGTTATGCATAGTAGCTCATAATATAGTTTCAATCATGGAGGTCAAAGCAAAAGCAATCATAAAATAATTAGAAATAGATGATTTTAAAATATAAAACATTTTGGTATGGTTTATATATTCTTATGATAACAAATCAAAATTTCATCTCTAACTTACAGAATTCTTTGTATTTATTTATGATGTTGTGTGCTGCCATTTGTGGACTTCATGGATAGTCGGCCCTGTAAGATTTTAATGAGAATGAGAAAAATCCCCATTAAGTAATGATACTGAATCTGTCATAAGGTGGCTGTGTTCTATGACCTGCGTTTTCTGATGACGTTCTTATAAACAAGTGGATGTGTCAGCCAGACATAAATATACAGCAATACAATAATAAGAAGGGCACAATATTGGACAGGGATTATAAATGGGCTCATTTTAATTAAGGATAAAATTATAACAAAATCCCATCACCATTGACTAATGAGTTCACTTCCTGTGAGTTGACTGAGGGAAAAACTGAACACTGAATAATATCTTGTATGTAAACATGCTGTTCTGATTTCGCTCAAGAATTCCACAGTTACTATGCCTTCCACTTAGTAACAGGAAGTTAGATTTTCAGTTAATAGAATACCAAATTCTCAAAGATGGCTACTGTTATTAATAATATTAATTACAGCATTTGATTTCTTGTGGGCTCATTTTTCTTCATTTTTACTAAATGAATTTTTAAAAATACAAATTTGATTTTCTGAGGTCGTATTCTATCAAAACGACACATTGCTATACAGATTTAATGAAAGGCAATAGTTTTAACAAATGAATAGGGAAAGTCCAACAAATGGGAATGGACAAGCTGGTTTAAGCTGAAATAAGAATTGTCCCAATCTCATTTTTATCCCTAAGGATCTTAATTGGACTTCTGGTAAGCTACATTAGTGTTAATAAGGATTAATGTCATAGTGATAAACAGGGCTGGGGAATCAATAAACATGGTTGTATCAGTGTATGAACAGGGACATGGATAACTTTTATTCTTAACAGAGAAGTTGGTGTGGAGTTAAATATTTACTATATGAATTTTAATACACATCTTGTCATTTTACGTAAA
Organism: Mastomys natalensis; assembly: GCA_021653895.1. Taxonomy (NCBI): domain Eukaryota; kingdom Metazoa; phylum Chordata; class Mammalia; order Rodentia; family Muridae; genus Mastomys; species Mastomys natalensis. The sequence goes on along the minus strand of JAJTUV010003350.1, from coordinate 29,019 downwards.
GACCAGTACAGTAACACTGCACAGATTAGATGCAATGTAAATGAGTTACAGACTCATCCATAGGACCGTGGCACAATTTTCAAATATTATTGCTAAAAGTGTGTGGAGCAGAAGGGAAATTATTATTGCACAGTAGAACTGAGTGTTTGATTTTGTTCACTATAAGGGATAAAAAATATGATATGAGGGTATTTTTGCAGGGGACTATTTAAAAAAAAACAAAAATTGTAAAGAAAATATTTAAGAAGAACAAATCATTTTGTTAGATTTTATTTTTGCAATAAGGGGCAAAGGTGTAAGACAGAATTGGTCTGAACAAGAGAGGTTCTTTTTCCAAAGGAAAATAATATGAGAACCATTGCAATTTCATGTAACAGACAGGTCTCTGATGACATCAGAGCTCATTGGTCCCTTCATGTGGCCTCAAACCTCATGATCAACTGTAGTTTCTGGTACAGGCAACAGGACATGCAAAGGGGCTAAGCATTACCATTATCCATGAGAGCATGCTCCTGGAACACACACACTCTTCTGAAACATTGATGACTTCACAGTCACATGGATGAACACAGCAGCAAGAAAGTTGGGAACATAGTCTTTAATTAATTGCCAATGTGGCCTGCTAGAAACTTGTTTGATTACAAAACAGAGGAGAATATATACTAGAGAATGAGTAAACTCTGCTAAGATAGGAAAAAATGAAATAAACCATTAGTCCTGTGGACTGGTAGCCCTTTGACAGTGTTTTTCCTTGGTTGTTATTTGTTCCAGAGTATAGATCTGCAGAGTACATGGAATTGAGTTGTGTCCCCTTACTCGCCTTTAAACTGTGATAGCTCTTTAGTGTGTCCATTTTGACTTGAAGCTTACAATGTCAAAGAAAACAGATTAAGTAATTTACAGAGTGAACCACAATTCATATTTTCATGATGTCTACTAGAGCTATGCATTCTTGTGTATTATACTAAAGAAGGGAAGTATTTTTTCTGACTGCATCCTGTCAGAGAGACTCAGTATCACAATGCCTAGATCAAGTGTCTAGTTGAGGCTTCCTTGACTCTGGTGACGTTTGCCTCGTTGATGCGTTGCTGAATGATTATTTAACCTTTGCAAGTGGGACTCTGTCTAATTTGCTGAAGAATTTGGAGAAAGTAAGCCCCACCTTTGAGAAAAAGAAGAATTAATTTGTGAACATGAGAAACAGCAAATCAGCCATTACCATATTTTAGAGGAAAACACTTTAAGAATATGCATATTTTCCATTTTTGTTAACATTTACTCACTAATTCTACCAGATACTTCGTGTCTATCTTTCCATCTACATTTATTTATTAAGACAGATCTATGCCAATTATGATTTACTTATTTAATCATTGACTTATATCATCAGAATATATTCATGTATAATTGCAATTCTTTTTCAGTAAAGTATGCAAGACTTTTTTTTTTACTGAGGTATTTCCTTTTTTTTTCCTCCTTCTTATTCTTTTTCATTTTGTTTGTTGAGATTATAATATATTTACATAAAGTTTCCCTACTTCCAATACTCTACCCATTAAACCTCTCCTCACTCTATTTTGAATTCATTGCTAAATTTTGTATTGTTATTACACATGAAATCAGGTATAAATATATGGGTGTACATGTATGCATCCATTCCTAAATATAAACCGTTCTGTCTGAAAAGTGTAATTCACATGTATGCTTTCAGGGATGACCATTTGGTGCTAGACAACCAACTGGTTTGTGTGCTCTGCCCCAGAGAAGACCAATTCTCCTACTCCCAGCATTCCCCAGTTTCAACCATTCTCCTTGTAGGTTTGAAGCCCTGTAGGTTTTCCCTTTTTTATTTGGCATGGCTAATGTTTTCATTACACCCAGGACATGCCTAGAATGTCTTCTTGGTAGGTATCAGGAAGTGTAGCCTCTGACATTACTAGAATACATAGTATCACAGTGAACTTTCTGATCCGCTGGATCTTACAATTTTCCACATCTTCTTCAATGTTCCCTGACCCTTAGATGCAGGAGTGTTTGGGAGTTACTGGTACTGGACTCTACAACTGTTTTTTTTTAATTGATGTGATCTTCTGTAATGGTATTCATCTATTGCAGAGAGAAGTTCCATTGATTAGAAATAAGGACTGTACTTATCTGGGGCACAGGAGCAAATGTTTATAATGTAGCTAGGGATAATGCTACTTTAATAAAGTAGTAGTTGTAGGTTCTCCCCCAATATCAGCGACATCACTAGCCCTGAATTGTTTACTAGATTTCCAAAAATTGTTACGGTTTCCCTCTTATTAAGCATTTCTTAATGTCAATTAGAGAAATAATGGTATCATCAAGGTATGCATACCATTACTCTGTACGTTTAGGGTAATCATGCCATGCTGGTTTTGGATGTGGTTCATAGGCTTCATAATTTGATGGACAGTTTATTGCTTCCATCATTTGGATGGGAGGGAGGGAGGTGTTCATGTCTTTTCTATCGTAGGAGCCTCTGGGCACTGTGTCTAAAATCCACTGTATCTTTATCACTGTGAACTCAATTGGGTATCCATATGGTGGAATGAAGGGCAATAACAATATGCTCTAAGCTTCAGAAGTCTCCTGGACAACCATGGACAATGACTCAAAAGCCTGTTTCTCATACTTAGTGTTTTTGTTAAGTACATTGTTGCTCTTGGACAGAACATTGTCAGCCAAGATAATATTTTCATTTAAATTATACATTTTTATCCAGAATTCTATGTATTAGTTTTCTTACAAAGTCATTATATCCTACTCTTCCCCATTCTATTGCACACACACACACACACACACACACACAAATACATAAACAGAGAGAGGGAGGAAGGGCACAATGGTCTTTTTTTGTTGTTGTTATTTACTTTCTGGTTTTGGCATTTACTGCAGGCTATGAATTCATATCTGAAGATTTGGAGCTAGAAGCCCAAGCTGATTGAGAACAAATGACTTTGTCTTCTCTTTATGAGTCTGGGTTCCCTCACTCTACATTACCCTTTCTAATTCCTTGCAATTATCTGCAAAGTTCATGGTTTTATTATTTTATAACTAAATAGAATTCTACAGTGTATTTGTGCCACATTTTTATCCATCCCTTGGTGAAGGACATTTAGTTTGTTTCTGTTCCTCAGCTATTATGAACAGAGTAGCAGTGAACATATCTGAGGAAGATTCTATGACGTAGGATGTTGGACATATGCCAAAGAACGATATGATACAGCTAGATCATATGGTATATTTATTTTGAGCTTTTCGAATATTCTCCAAATTGATGTATATAATGGGTACAACACCTTGCAATCACATAAGCAGCAAACGAGGGCTCCTTTTCCCCACACTCTTTCTAGCAGTTGTTGCCAATTGTTTTGTTGACCTTTGCCATTCTAATGGCTATCATGAAATCTCAACATTATTTTTATTTGCATTTTTCTGTTAGTAAAGACAATAAACATTTCTGAAAATATTTTTTAGTTTGATTTCTTCTTTTAATAACTCTACTCAGGTCCATATTTAATAGATTATTTTAGACTATTTGTTTGTTTATATCTTTTGTTTGTTGTTTTAGGAAATAGCACTTGACAATTGGTGGACTTAATTCTTGAACAAATGTTTTAGTCATGAAGTACTTTTCTAAACCTACATCGTGTATGGTACTGCCCAAATTTCATTCTAGCTGTTTCCAGTTTCCCTTTTATACATTTGATCCATTTGGAGATTTTTGCTGTTGTTCAAATTGCTAGATATCGGGATAATCTTATTCTTCTGCTTGAGCACATCCACTTTTCTAAGGACCACTTATCAAAATATTTTCTTTATTCTAATTTATAGTTTTTGAGAACTTTGTCAAATATCAAATATTTTTAAGCAATGTATTCTCATGTTTGAGTCTTCAAATTTATTCCATCAATCTGTATGTCTTCTTTTGTGCCAGTACCATATTGTTTTTGTTATATGGCTCTGTACTATATCTCAAGAACTGTAGTTGTTATCCATCCTGCACTGTTTTGCTTTTATTCTATTTAGTATTGTGTGGGTTCTCCAAGGTCTATTGTATTTCCATATGAATTTTAGTGTATATTTTTCTGTGACAAATTAGCTGGATGTTTTAAGTGGGACTGCATCCAATCTGTAAAAAACGTATCCTTTGGTAACGTTACATTCACAATATTAAATTTATCAATACATGAGCTGGGAATGTCTTTCTATTTTCTGGTATCTTCTATTAAATCTATCTCCTGAGATTTACAGTTTCATTGTAAACATATTTCACTTCCTCTATTGGGTTTATAGCTAGATTTTTTGAGGATATTGTAAATGACATTATATCAATGGGTATATTTGTTGTTGGTATATAGAAAAGACATTGATTTTGAAAGTTGATTCTGGTGACTGCCATCTAACTTAATTTGAGTATCATTTCTAGAATTTGTCAGGTTGAATTTTTGGGTTTCCATATGTATAATATCATGCCATCTGAAAGTAAGGATAGTTTAACTTTTATTTATCTCTTTAATTTTTTTCTTGGCACAATCCTCTAGATAGTATTTCAAAAACTATGTTGAATTGACTTAGGAATAATAGATATCCTGTCTCATTCTTTACTTGAGTGGGATTGCTTCAAGCTATTCTCCATTTGGATGATGTTGCTATAAGTTCCATCCATATAAATTTTATTGTGTTGAGGTATGTTACCTCTACCCCTACTTTCTCTAGGATTTTTATCATAAAAATATGTAGAATTACTTCAAAAAACTTTTTCTTCATCCACTGAGATTATAGTGCCTCTTTGTCTTTAAATTTGTTATACATTGTTTTATGATTACTGTCGTGTGTATGTTGAACCATTCTTACATATGAGAAATAAAACCAGCTTGATCATGATGGATTCTCTTTTTAAGATATACTTGTATTCTAATTATACATATTTCCTTGAGTACTTTTGAGTGTGTGTTCACTAGGGATATTGGCCTGTAGTTTTCTTTGTGCTGTAGTATCATTTTATCCTGTATTGGCAATAAAGTGTAACTGACTTTTAGAATGAGTTTGGGAATGTTTATTCTGTTTCTCTTTTCTTAAAAAAGTTTAAGAATGGTTAGCTCCAGTTCTTCTTTGAAAGTCTGGTAGACTGATTTCATCTGACCTTGGATATTTTTAGCTGAGAGGCTTTTATTGCTACTTCAACATCCTCTTACTTTTTGTCTATTCAGGTTGTTGACTTCCTCATTCTATTTCTTTTTGTGCATTGCCTGGTCAATTCTATGAGGATATATTGATAGTGTTTTCCTCCATTCTGCTCCATCCATTTTCATAAGAGTGATAAAGCTCAGCCTAGAATATCCTGTTGTCTTGGGAAGATATTAAAGCTAATGAAAATAAGCATTCTATTTTTAATATCTCTGTTTTGATGTTCCTTAGAACAGCTCACTTATGTTCTCTCAGTGTGAAATGCTTCCCTGAACATTTCTCAAAGGAAGTCTGCTAAAAATTATTGCCTCAGAAAGTCTTTGTTAGCTCTTAAAAGATATTGTAATTCTACATGGAATTCTAGGCTTGTATTTTAGGTTTTGCTTTTGGTTTTTTAAATTGATACTCCATTATTGTGTTGCCTAAGTGGTTTCTGCTGGTGATCTGCTAGAGTTCCTGCCTCTTTTGTACAGTAATGTGGAACCATCCCCTCTGACTATATTAAGGATACTTTTAGTCTTCAGATTTTCTCTATTTGAACCAAAAACTTCAGTTTGTAGTTTTTTTCCATTCAGTTTATTTCCACCTTCAACTTCTTGTTCTGTCTTCTCTTGCATTGCCTATCAGCTTGGGGAAGTTACTAGTCACTGTTCTTCAAATATACTCACTTTGTTATTTCTCCATTGAGAGAAACAGTCCATACTCATTTGATCACTAGTCTAATAAACATAAAATATTTTTTTATATTTTTTAATCCATTCATATTTACACTTAACTTAGAGCTATATCTGATAAACTACATTCTTCACTAAGTCATCCTCTTGCTGTCTAGGATCATCTGATAAGCCCAGAAGAGACTGTTTTCATCATTGCTTGCATTCATAACTAGCAACTCTAACTTCCTCTTACTACATCCTTTCCTATGCTAAAATCACTTGTCAGAATGATTTTTTGTTTACCAACATTTGATTAAATTCCCTTTGTGATTCTAACTCCCATGTCACATATTAATATAGATCTGATGAATGATATGTCCCAATTGGTAGAGTGTTCTTTGTGTATTAAGTGTCTCCATGTTCTGGATATAAATGCAGATAGATAGATGATAGATAGATAGATAGATAGATAGATAGATAGATAGATAGATGATAGATAGAATTAGCAAGATAATATTGGGTATAGAGATAAGATTATACACTTTTTCAGTCATTGCTGAGAACAAACATGGTATTGTACTTAGGAGCTGATCCATAATTAAAGACAACTTTTTATTAGACCATAGGTTCTATACTTAATATTAGTTCCAAGATTACTAGAAACTGTTTTAAGTTGTTCCAATATAAGGCTCAGCTTTGTTTCTCCTTAGTATTGTTAGCATGGTACCATGGGGAAAGGCTGAGAAATAAACTCTGAAACTGTGTTGCCTTTGTCTTAGGAAAGTACTGTAAATTTCAATATCAGCATCATGGTCTAAACAATCTACCTTTTTTTGCTGACTCACAGCCAAGTTCTAGCAGGATCTTGCCCCTCTCTCAGAGAAAGAACAAATCTTCCTGTCTTTCATTTACTACACTGTGTTTTCCAAAAAAGGCTCACAGGTCACATGTTCCAATCCCTCTGCACCAGAGATTTGACACTTTGTTTCTTAGAGAGAAACAAGGGATGGTTCTCTTGTCCCAGTACCACCTACAGCTGCCTCTCCTGGTGATCACACTGTCCATCCTTTTAGGTTCTTTGTCCTTTCAATTATGTTTTGAAGCCAACGGTCTCAAAGTGGGTTTTATGTACGTGGACCTTGTTTCTTCTTGCCTCCAACCAATATTGTAGCATAAAACATGCAAAAACCTCCCAGAACTTACCTGGCAATCCCTAAGAGACAATGATGGTGTTTGAGCTCTTCAATGGTCTATACACTGTAGTGCTAGACCTCAGGTTATTCGTGTAAAGCTGCAAATGAAATACACTCATTAGCTGGTGCACTGCTCAGAACTGTCTGCTAATCAAATCCTTAGGTTATTTATATTGATGGTTCTTCTTTTAAAATGTGAGAGTAAAGCAATTTTTATTAGTTTCCTTTCTCTCATTGAGTTATAGAGGTGTTCGTTGCCTTGTTTGAACACAGTCCTTTGTTGGTTATGCATGCTGAAAATATTCTTCACTCTGTGTGTTTCCGTCTCATATTTTCTAATACAGAGAATTCCCTAGCTTCAGTGTAGTTTAATTTATATCTCTCCCAGATGTTCCTGCTTGATGAGTACTGCTGAGAAAATTTTATCCATGTCAATATCACAATGAAACCCTGGATTATCTACTAGAAGAACTATTGATTTGTGGTTCACTTTCAGAACCAGAATCCATCTAGAATGGGCTTATCATGTCAAATCGAGGTCAGATTTTATGCTTGTCTTACATGGACACTTGATTTATCCACCATTACTGTTTTAAAAGATAATAGTTTATTTGCTGAAATTTTTGTCAAACAGTAACTTTTATTATGGAATGTATCTATTGTTAAACCTTATTCTATCTATATTTCTACAAAGTATATATTAAATACATTAACCTAAACTGTTCCTCGATAGTTTTTAATAATTGATTACATTTCAAAAGGCTGATTTTCAAAGCATTTACAATTATTTATTTGAGTGTGTGTGTGTGTGTGTGTGTGTGTGTGTGTGTGTATCTAGGATGTGCATGTGAAGGTCAGAAGAAAACTGTCAGGAGTGGCTTATCTCCTTCTGTCCTGTGGGTCCTGGGAACCAACTTATGTTTCTGAGCTTAGCAGCCAGTACTGGCTGAAACAACTCAATTACTCACTTACTAATGTATATTTGTTAAATCGACATTGGAAACAAAACACATAGCTTTCATTTAAAATCTTCTACTTGCTTATCTACACCTGTATAAAGTGTATTTTGGTCTCTTTAGCTAGTTACTTTATACTTATTCTTGTTGTGTCACTAAACTGTTACTTCACTTAAATAAATCCATTGATATTTCTTGTGCCCTTATCCTATTTGAGCAGATTTTCTTTTTGATATCAATAGCATTATCTTTAAGTTATAAGGTTCGCTCTGACAACTTTTTGTTATCCATAAAAAACAAACAAAAAGTGCTCGTTTTATGTTTAGGAGTGTATGTACTGTCAAGGGGTATGTGTATATGAAGACAGTGTGTGTGGAGGCCAGCGAGGGATCAGGTACACTATAACAGGAGTTTACCTATAGGCAGTTGTGAGCTGTCTAACATGGCTGGGAATCACATATGCTAATCTGACACAATTCCGAGTTATCTGAAAGGAGGCAACCTCAAACGAGAAAATGTCCCCTTGGTATCCAGCTTTAGGGCATTTTCTTAATTAGTGATTGATTGGGAAGGAACCAGCCTATGGTCTGTGGTACAGTGTCTGGGCTGGTGTCCAGGGTTCTACAAAATAGAAGGTTGAGCAAGACATGGAGAGCAAGTCAGTAAGTAGCACCCCTTCATGGTCTTTGTATCAACTCGTGCTTACAGGTGCCTAGCCTATTTGAGTGTCTGTCCTACTTCCTATGATGAATGGTGCTGTGAAACTATGGATAAACCTTTTCCTCCCCAACTTGCTTTTTGGTCATGATGTTCCATCATAGTGATAAAAAGCCTTAGAATCAAACTAGTCTGGTAAGAACATTTAGGACTCTTCCCTCCTGAGCTGTCTTTACAGTCTCTAGCTGTTCTTGATCTGTTTGTTTGTCAATTCTGTCACATGCTTTGCTTAATACATTTATTCATATCCTTTCCCTGGGTCTACGTCTTTAACTTTTGTTCTGCTAATGCACTGGTAATATTTAGATCATGTCTGCTTTCTCTGTGAACTCCTAACTTCTCTGAAGTTATCCATCAGGAGCTTCAGCTTGTAAGTACTATGCAGTCTCTTTGATTTTTTGCATCCAGCAGAGAGCATGAGGTCTTAGAGTTTCAGAATATAAGGAGATAAAGCTTAAAAGTTTGAACCTAGGTTGTTTTCCCCTATGCAGCTAAATTACAGCCATGTTACCTTAAAAATTTGTACCTCTTTTTATTATAAAAATTTGATTTATGACTTCATAATTACATGAAATGAATGTTTCTGAAGTGTTTGCTTAATGTGAAGGATAGATTGATGGATGGATTTGGTTATTCTGACATGTTAATATTCTTATGGATAATCTTGTCTTCCTGAAAAGCAAGAGAATACAGGGGCACTGGGACTCTCATATTGATTTTTAAAGACCTCAGTTGGTAGATTATAAAAGACAGAAATTTGAAAGTCGGAAAGAATCTTCCAAAAGATAATAAAAATAGGAAATGATTTTCATTCTTAATAGACCAAGGCAAGATGCAAATAGTTCAAATAAAAGGCAGACAATTGAACGTAATTTGAGAAAGAAAACAAAGTATTGTGCTGAAATTCATATATATAGATTTCAGAATATTCTATCACTTGTTAAAAAATCACATTTTAAAAGGTATAATGAAAAGGAGTTTAGGCATTTTGAGAATAGAAGCAATGATTATTAAACAAGATTTTCTCTAAAGAGGAAATCCCCTCCCCTCTAGTTCAGAATTCTATGATGAAGAAAAGGCAGAAAGACTGAGTGAGCCAGAGATCTTGGATGATTCCAAGAAATAAAATGTTCCAGATACAACAGTGCTGAGATGCACTCCAACAGACTGGGACAGACCTGTACAGATTCAAGACAGATAAAACTGCAACACTGACAAGGAGAATTAGACACAAAGCCATACCCCTACCAAAAAGTATATTTGTGATTGATGCCTATTGAGAATGGAAAAATAAGTTTTCTCCAATAGAGTTTCAGTGTGAATATTAACCATACTCCAGAACAGGCTTCATGCCCAAGAGAAGTTGGCCAAAATAAAATGAACTCAGTGTTTTGTATATGTATTTTCATTTTGGTATTTTTCATTTTATAAGAGTTCTTATTTGTGTGTTTGTTTTATTTTTGTGCTTTCATTTTTTAATTTTGTTTGGAGAATGCGGTTTAGAGGAAAAAGAACACAAAACTGGAAGGCTAGGGAGTTGGAAAGAAGCAGGTAGAAGCTTGGATAGGAGAAAGAATATAGTCAAACTACTTAATATGATAAAATGATTTAAGGGATATAAAACATTCCCAGGCCTCTAAATCCAGATTATAGAAATATGTGCAGAAGAAGGCAATGTCAAAATCAGTCATCAATCACAAAAGAAGACATAAATATGTACAAATAATTAGGAAAATAAGTATGATTTATTTGTATGACACATAGCAGCAAGCTGATTAAAAGAAGCCATGAATTTGAAAGAGAAGATGATGACTGTACATGGAAGATTTGGGAAGAGGGGCAACTGATAATAATGTCAAAAACTATTTTAAGAAAGCTTTTCGTAAGCAGGATTTTCGACCGACTGTTTAACTATTCTAGGTATGCTTATCATTTTATTTCCATCTCTTAACCTTTTGTTATGTTATGTATTTTATTAAATGATGGCCACTCACCACTAGAGAGGTATTAATTCATATTTCATTATATATTTACAATATATGGGTTCTGGGTAGTGTCCTTTTTAATGAGATGAATGTGTATGCAGAGTCAATGCTCAGAGCTGATATGTCTGTGTCCAAGTTGCAGTATGACTTCCTCTTGCCTGTAGAGTATGGCAGTGCTTCAGTGCTCAACTAAATTCCTTTAAGTATGATTCTGACTTTAGTTTTAGTCTTTTGCTGAACAACAATGGTTGAAAGCTCTTGGGGAGATGTTTCTTTATTATCTTAGCTGTGCTTTTATTCCATCTAAGAATGTCAAAAGAGAGGAGCACCCTCTATAACACTGGAGACCCTCTGCTGTCTATCAGAAGATCAAGGCAGAACTCCATTGTGCTGATTGAGTAGAATCGTCCTGTAATCTTCCCCTACATTACAAACACTCATAAATGACAAAGTAACAGTAAGGTTTACTTCCCCAGTGCCCTTCTGCTCACACAGTGTGAAGTAAAGTCTCCTTTGTTGTCATCTTTTGCAAATTTTTTTTTTGCTGGAAATTTTTATGAGTCAAGGATTTGAAGATAGACTTCATGCATGGCATGATTCTTTCTCTCTTGCCTGATTAAAATAAGAGAAAAGGAACCCTGAGGAGTATTTTTAATACATTTCCCCCTGACACTGCATAAATCTAGGAAAATTTATATGCTAATCAAATCAAAATAGGAATTATTAGTGACTAGAGAGCCCCAACATGGCTGTTATTTTCCCACCAACATATGATAACAGCCCTAACACTGAATTAAGAAACTGAATATTATATAAACCCCAAAAGGTTATAATACATGACAGGTTTAAGCAATATTAAATTCTAGAAACCCTGACCTACCTATTACATATTTATTCAGTATTACAAATTGTAAATATTTAAAAATACACAAAGATACAGTGTGGGTAAATCCTTAATGTTTAATGAAATTATTCATGATATACAAAGAGTCAAATACCTCAACAAATACCATGAAGGTTAATGCATGCAGATGAGTCTAAGAAGTCCAGATAGGAGAGGAACACTCTACGTCCTTCCTGACGATGATCGTGAAATAGAATTAACGTAACCTGATTTCATGGTTAGGGTTATCTCTGGGGATTGAAGCAAGAAGCTTTCAGTGCATACCTCATAGTAAGTGCTTCATACCCAAAGTCAGGTTTCCATGATAAACACTAGGACCCACCATTGCAATGCCTTTCAAAGACAGAATCCTGATTATTGTTAGAAGTCTAAAATTGAACTACTTCTCTGACATTGTATTCTTTCTGTTCTTTAGTAGAAGACTGCTCTTTCAGAAGAAATAAACTCCAGGAGCGCACTAAACCAACAAGCTTCAGAAAGAGAAAATGGGAGTTGCTTAGGGAGGGGCTTAGTGAGGACAAAGCCTTTTCAGCAGGTGTTGAGTTTCCATCATAGATTTGCATTTGTGCATCACATATTTCATACTGCAGGATCCCCGTGCACCTTGTGTGTGGTGATCAACCAAATAAACATTCTCCTTGGAAAATTTATTCTGGCTGCACACTCCTAAGGCTATTTACAGGTTCCTGTCCTCAGTAGAAATTGTGATGTTTATAAAGTCACAGAAACAGACAACTATGAATATGATATCTGCCAGAATCCTACAGATGTTAATTCTTTAACAAGACAATATTCCTCTAGAAGCATTTTTTATAATAAAATGTTGAAACATTACTTGTTATTTTAATTGATAAAGATTTAGTCTTGTGAAGTTATCATTTATTTTTCTGTTGTCTATCATCTAGCTATATACCATCCTTTATTCAAATATTTATCTATGTATCTACCTACTTGTCTATGTATCAGTCTGTCAAACCACAATACATCTGTTTATCCATTTAATTTCTATTTAATTATCATTATTATAATCTAGCTGTGCTACAGTTATATAAATAGTGTATATATAAACATATAATATATACTGTATATTATAATATGTAAATATCATATTAGGATATACTGTGGTATATATAAATATCATATATATATGATAATATATAAGTATACATACCTGATATACATAATAATAAAATGTTAACCACATCTAGATATTTATATGGAATCCTGTCTTTTAAATTGAGAACTCGTATTATGAACTTATATAGAACTTGTTTGCTAAGAAGGAATCTCCTCAATGTAATTCTTCAATTTAATTGAGTGTATAAAGTTACTTGATGCAATAAAATTGGTGTCTTCACTTTTAGAAATGATTAGTCATTGTTAAAATTTTACATAATAGGAAATAATGAATTTAAATTTTGAGTATTTTAATCAAATGAAAATTTTTTGGCTCCATCAGGTACAAATATAGTTTTCTAGCTAAAAAATCAAAAACAAAAACAAAAAATAACTTTGTGTAACATGGTTTGATAGGGAAAATATTTGTAATTATCCAATGAGGAAAATGTTATATCACATATATTCTATCTAGTTACACTGAGAGATAGATTAGTAAAATTTATTTCTAGTTATGTTTAATAATCCTTTATTATTTTTACAAAAGTAGTTACAGAAACCACTCTCACCATACCATAAACAGATTCAGGACAATCAAGTAATAAAAATTTGGTCTTAAGGTTCACATAAACTGGAATTGAATTTACTCATAGTGCTTGACATTAGACAAGGGGTGAAAATTAACCTAACCACTTAGAACCTAAGATTTCTGAATCCCTAACAAAGGCAGTGAAGAATGCCACCTAGATTACAGCTCTAATTTGCTAACATGGGGCCTTCCTTCTGAACAGATGGCAAGAAATAGAACAGAAATACGTGTTTATAATCACACTTCACAACTGGGTAGAATCTAAGATGGAAAGAGGAACACACATATATTTGTGGTGCGAATTGATTTTCTTTTCAAGAATATATACTAATTTTCATTTGAAATTTAGAAAGTGAACCAGAATCTGACTAAAAATAAGTCTATCATGGAGATCAACTCAAAAACAAGGAAAATAAAGAAATGTCATTCCAGTCTTGCCTAACCACATGTCAGGAGCATATCTGAAGAGTTAGGTCAGTTTACAAAGAATAAATTTGCAGTTGATCATTTACATTTATATCCACATCTTTTTTAACTATGGCATTAACCTCCTATATCCACTTTTAGCAGCCCAGTAACTCCATTTTTAAACATATCTGACCTGGTCAATGGAACATCTCTTAATTCATATGATAAAATGTATTTTCATAACTCAATGTCCAGGAATAGTATCACTGGTTATTTAAAGATTCCTATTTTTGATGAAAATAAGTTGTTCCCTCTTCTTTTTTTCTGGAAGTCACTGGTTTTGTCATTAATGTATCTGTAATTTTTGTTAATTATAAAGATTTTCTCTTGTGAAATGCCTTCTTGTGGTATGCCATGCACTCTATAAAGGTAGGAGCTTGTTAAAATTGTTTCATTTGATTATCTGCCCTTAATTTTATTCTTTAACTATATTTTAAAGAGACATGCCAAACAGAAGAAAAATGCACTTAAGTCCTTAGTCATCCATACATCCAAGTACTCAGCCAAGCTTTGTAGCTGCTGGGTGGCTGTTCCATATTTAGCTCTTTTCAACCAAACTCTACATGTTTTATTGTTTATACATCACTGTGTCACCATCTTTGATGACAAACTGACAGTATTAAAATGTATACCAGGGTATCCATCACACACCCTAATATTGATAACCAAAAGTCCTGGCCCTCTGGATTTCTCAGAGCTACAGGAGTGGCCTTATCTTTCAATTCCATTAAGTAAAGTGTGTATTTTCTATGAAGAATATGCTTAAAAATGAAAGTCATTAAATGTAAAAATGCTGATGGAAGAAGTGAGCAGAAAAACCAATAAGCAATTGCATGCCAAACAGTAACATAAGGTAGAAAAAATGGAAATGAAAGAAGTCCACAATGATGACTGGATGACAGATGGCCATTATCTTATTCTCTTGAGTTCTGTCATCACCTTCAGCACGAAGATAACACTGAACATTGGGGCACAAGCAGTGGGGAACCTTAGTGAAACTGAGCATGGGCAGGATGAGAGAAGTGAGCTGGTGGCTGGGGCTCATCTCTTTGCTCACTCCTAAGAGAAGAAACTGAGCCAAGGCAGAACTTAAACTCAAGGAAACTGCAAAACCCTGGATATTAATAATTCTCTCTCTCTCTCTACTCTCTCTCTGCTTCTCTCTTCTCTTCTCTCCTCTTCTCCTCTTCTCTCTCTCTCATCTTGTCTCTGTCTCTCTTTCCCTCCCTCTTTTGTCATTAGAAACCAATCTAGCCTTGACATGCTTTGACCTAAAAGAGAGAGCTATGCTATTTAGTACAGTACTAAGAGGCTCAAGAATTAGAAACTCACAGGAAAACCAACCTTCCTTCTGGAACAGCACTGAGACTTTTCTGGCTTGCTATGTTCAATATTTGTTAGTTGCACAGAACATCCTAATAGCCTAGTGATTCTTTCTTTCTCATGTACCCTAGAGAAATATCTGTCCTGACAAAAATATTACTACCTGGAATTTAACCAGCTCACTTGGTTATGGTATCTTTGCCTTTCCTCTCAGAGTTATTTACTGTACTTCCTGAAATTCTCTGGTCTATTGCTTCTTGTATTCTTGTGTTCCATTGTTGTGAAATTTCAAGAACTATTTTCCTTTAAACATACTCAAAAATGAGTTATTGATGCTGATTCCAGCTTAGGTATATTTTCTCAGTACCATTGTTTTGGCAGGCACCATCAAGTCTATGATCTTTGCATGATATAATTTTCCCTAGGCAATCTGTAGCAGATGGTAATCCTTAATTTCTTAGATATACTGAAACTTTTTTTGCCAATCCACATTAAAGTCTTCCTCTATTTCAATTTCAAAATAAATACAAAACACACTCTGCTTGGTAGGTAATACTTGTCTGCTTTTGCTTCAGATTCTTTTGTAATATGTGCAGTTCAACATCTCAATGACACATACCACTTGGATTCTTTAGAGTGCTGTCATGTTCAGGATAAAGCAACCCTAGCCTATACTTTCCTACTCAGGAGGAAATGGAGATTTGCTTTATGCAGATACAAAGTACTTGGCCAATACATTACCCAACTGATAATGTTAACTGTCACTCCAGGGAAGGGAACCAAGGGATAACACACCTTATCCCAAGTCACAAAGACTGAGCATCTGTAGACATTTATGAGATTATTCTGCTCTGGGTGCAACCTTCAGGCTCTACTTAAGAGTGTAGGAGTTAGACAAGGCTGTACTCTGCTTCTTTGAGAACATAAGTCCCCTTATCTCCTTTTCTGGATCTGAAAGAAATTAACTATGTTAAAGGATGTGAACATTGTGACATGAACTCTCATTTAAAATTATGAAGCATGTCATCAGATTTTCCCAGGACCCATAAGAAATATGAACAGAGATGAGTTTTCATTAGAAAAAGCAATACAGTGAAGAGTGTAATTCTAAATCAGGTTCAGAAAGACAAGTAGTGCATCCTCTTTCATATATGAAGATCCCAGCTTGAAACTGTTAAATGTATGTATTGGGGTAGGGAAGAAATATGAACTATAGACAGAAATTGTATAGAATCTTCTCAGACAAGAGCAAAGAGAAAAGACATGGTCAGGAGGGTAAGGAATACATGGGGTAATAAATTGGAAAGGTGAATCTTGATAGGGAAAAAAATCAGTAGATAAGGCAAGAAGAGACACAAGGGATAGACAACAGAGAATCAATCCAAACAAAGTATGAATGAAAATATTGAAAGAAACTCTGCTATCTCATAAACTAATTACTGGACTGAGGACTTGATTTTAGATACTTGGTACATAAACATTTTCTCTGTGTGACATGTTTTAGCTTTTGGTGCTCTGAGGCTTTCTCTTCACTTTTCCATTTTCTGAACATAGAGGAAAACCAGAAACCACAGTTCTACTAAAGGAACACAACAGCAGAATAGCTTCTAACACTAGTTTTCTATAAACATAGATCAGTGTTTTGCTCATCCGTCATCATAAAAGCCTCCTTCTGCAGTAGATGAGAACAAATACAGAACCACACTGCTGGTCATTGTGCACAGAATAAGAGACTTTAGAATGCTGAGTCCTTAATGGAGTGTCTCCACCCAATACCGTTCTTTGGGGTTCAGGGAACCCAGCAGAAGAGGAGGTTGGAAGAATGTAGGAGCCAGAAGAGATGGACAATACAGAGGAAAGATTTTTAAACACAGAGGGGTTGACACACATGAGCTCATGGAGACTGTGGCATCATGCCCAGACCTTACACAGTCGAGATCTAATGGATCTCAGTGGAAGTAGATAAAATCACCTATCCCAAACCCGAAACCTATCTCCAACTGATAACTTGTCACAAATGAAAACTTAATTTTCTTCAGTGGTGTCTTCCTGGTGATATATACCACTCTTAAGCCTGGGCTTCATGCTCTTCAGTAGATGACAAGCACAATATGATCCCAATGGCATTTTTGATGGTTCTTTATCTGGGAGGTTTTTTTTTGTTTTATTTTTTTTTCCTTCCTTCCTTCCTTCCTTCCTTCCTTCCTTCCTTCCTTCCTTCCTTCCTTCCTTCCTTCCTTCCGTCCTTCTGTCCTCCCTTTCTTCCTTTCCTTTCTTTCTTTCTTTCTTTCTTTCTTTCTTTCTTTCTTTCTTCTTCTTGGTTGTTTTGTTTGTTGTTTATTTGTTTGTTTTTTTTGTAAACTTAGAGGTCTTTTGAGTCTGTATTACAGATTTGGTTTTCTATTTTCTGTTTTTATAGGATTTCCATGTATACCAATGTGTATGTGTCTGCATCTACATGTGGTTTTTTGGACTTTTTACGTTTGTTTGCTTTGTTTGTTATATCCTATTTTGTTGTTTATTTGATTGATTTGTTATATTATCATTTAGATTCCTGCTTGTATTATATTGGGAGAAAGAAATGGGTGTATAGGTGAGAAAGGATCTGGGAGGAATTAAAGGAGAGGAATTTCAGAATATATTATATGGAAAATCTTATATTCAATTAAAGGAAAAGTTTGATAAGATGGAGGAAAGCAGAGAAGCACAGAAGGAAAAGAAGGAGAGAAGAAGGAAGGGAAGGAGGGGGAAGGGGGAAAGAAATGAAGGAAAGAAAGGAAGGAGGGAAGAAGAAGGAAGGAAGGAAGGAAGAAGGAAGGAAGGAGGAAGGAAGGAAGGAAAAGGAAGAGAAGAAAGGAGGAAGAAGAAGGAGGGAAGGAAGGAGGGAGGAGGAGAGGAGGGAGAGGAGGAGGGAGGGAGGGAGGAAGGAAGGAAAGGAGGAAGGAGAAAGGAAGAAGGAAGAAAGGAGGGAAGGAAGAAGGAGGGAAGGAAGGAGGGAGGAGGGAGGGAGGGAGGGAGGGAGGGAGGAGGAAGGAAGGGAGGGAGGGAAGGAAGGAAGAAAGGAAGGAAAGAAAAACTGTGGGAAACTGAGTGAGTTTTACATAGTCACAAGTTACTAGAACAGGAGCCCTGGCCCTTAATCCACCAATGGTATATGCAAATCCTGTACTGATTTCTGAGTATTCAACATTTGATTTTTCTTTCTAATGGTTCGACTTACTGGCCATCCATATTTGGAGGCTGTGGTTAGAATAATTAATAGTGACTTCATTATTCTTAAACACATGTAACACATTTGACTTCTGCTTTGAGAAAATGTACTTCTTTTTGCCTTCGTAACAGATCATAAAATTGCCCCTATCTGGACAGCAGGTGGGAGAACACTTGTGAATAACCTTTCAAAATAACAATATATGACTGGTGTCTTAAAACATAGTTTTAATTATTATAAGAATGGACACTTTAGAATGTGTTTTTAAATGTATCCTCAAACCCACTGCACATAGAACAGAACATTACATTTGAATGCAGTGTGAGAAGAAGTAGCCTCAACTTCATATTTTTCCAGTGCCCTAGGGTTTCTGCTTTGTCTGTTGGAGATATAGACTCCCCACTTTCTTCAAAGTTCTCAGATCTCTAAAATTCAATCAACTTCCATGTTCTTAGCCCCTGAGCCATCTTTCTAATTGTTGTTGCTAGTATTTTACCTTTATAAGGATACAGCATAGAAATCTAGATTCTCCTAATTTATTCGTTTAACCAAGCACATCACATCATACAATTACCTAAAGATAGTCCTCATTCATTTTAACTCAGCAACTAAATCTTACAGAATGATTAAGCCAAATTTCTTTTGTATCCACCTATTCTTAAAAGTAGGTTGGCAGGTTCTGTGAAGAGAGAACATATGGCCAGTGGACATTGGCTTGGTTCATCCCTTGAATTTACATTCATTGCCCTTGCTGGACTTCAATGCATTTAAATGTTTTGCTATCAAAAATACGTTCTTCATTGCTCACTTCAAATATTCAGATGGTGTAGGAATAGAATGTCCATTTCACTAAGAAAATGAGCTTAGGGGCTTTGCGCAGACAGGACATTTCTTTAAAACAGGCAAATCCTGACCCCATCTATTGCTCATTGAAATTCCTCACAATACAGCCAATGAGAACTCATCACTGTAATGAGATTCACTAGGATTGTGGCTCATTTTGTTTTATTCTATTTTCTGAAGCTGTGAGTTTTGTCATCATATCTCCCAAGAAAGCAACAGGAGAAACTCTAGAGTGCCTATTCTTTAAATTCCCAGTGATTGATAGTCACTTAACATCACCAAGGTGTAGACCAATACACTGCTGTGTTTCATGAACCTGAAAAATCTCCTGCATGTTCAAAAATAGCGTTTGCATAAATTCTCTCAGATAACATCTCTTATCATCTTTCTAAGGAAATGGACTTGTTCAAGGAAAGCATAATTTTTCTACCTACAACCAGATGCAATTTGATACTAGGATTTCTTATAACACCATTATTTTCTGACAATTCAAGCGTATATTTTATTTTGTGTGTCAAGTGTGTACTTTTTGTTTCTCTCTCTCTCTCTCTCTCTCTCTCTCTCTCTCTCTCTCTCTTCTCTCTCTCTTTCTCTCTCTCTCTCCCTCCCTCCCTCCTTCCTTCCCTCTCCATTTTGCTAAAGGCTATCTGTTCTCCATTTAGAGGCACTTTTATTGAAAAAATGTAAACACATTTATCGAATCCAATATCAATGAAATATCTTACATATAGATAATCAGATGTTTAGGTATAGAGAAAAATCAATATAATAAGTTATTTTAAGTCATGTCTATTATCTTACATGAGCACTAGAAAATTTGGGAAAAATGATACTGATCTTTTTTTTTTTTTCCTGGTGAAGCTCATGTTAATGGATTCTATCATGGAGCCTGAAGCTCATGTGCACAGAGACTAGAACATAATATACAGTGTGACAAACACATTCATTCAGCCTTTACCTTCTGGCCTATGCATTTAAAATGTCAATAGGATACCTTCCCACTTTTATGATCATGTATTTTGTTTCCTCCATAAACCCTAGCAGGGTAACAGAAAATCCATTCTTTCCTTTGTATCATAAATCTGTATATGTTAATTTTTGTATGAAAAATGAATGACTGAAGAAAAGTGAGGTATGATGCATTGTCTTGTTCAAGAATGATCTCTGCAGGCATCCCTCCATGCCAAGTATACTGCTTTCATGAACAGAGCACTTGTTTACAAATGGTTCATTCATGGGTCAGCAAACTGAGTCAAAACTAGGCAGGATCCTTTTACAAATTGGCCTCTGATGAGTCAACATTGTTCCTGAAGTCTTGTGATATAAAGGAATAGATCTCTATCTCCCCATAAAGAACATGTGGTTAAGACAATAAAAATAGCCTGAACTATTTCTTGAAAAAGGAGAATTTGACCATATGTAGATGTTTCCTGTTGTGGATGGTCCTGGAACTGCCTGTATTTGGTGTTAATTCTGCTTTCCAGGAGGGGCTGTCTGAACCTTCTCTGAAAGAATAAAGGGACCAACGACTGGGCAAGTAGGCAGGACTTCTGGGTTGTATGGGAAAGAGAGAAAGCAGGAGAGAGACAAGGACTTTTGGACAGGGTTAGCGAGAGGACAAGATTTTAGCTACTAGTGTCTTCTGGATTAGATGTCGAATCCACCAGGATTAGCCACTGGAGAATTTCGATTTAATATGATTTACAAGATTAGGATTCCAGTTGTTGCTCCCCTTGATTGAGTGTGTTACCATTGTGGGTTTTTTTTTTGGGGGGGGGATATTTTATTTACATTTCAGATGTTATCCCCTTACCACATTCCTCCCCACCCCCTGCCCAGGAACCCTCTTTTCCATCCCCCCTCTTCCTGCTTCTCTGCAGATGTGCCCCTACCTACCCTCTACCACCTCCCCACCCTTTGAATTCCCCCACACACAGAGTCCAGCCTTCATGGGACCAAGAATCTCCTCTCCCACCTACCCGATAAGGCCATCTTTCCTTACATATACAGCTGGAGGCATGAATCCCTCCCTAAGTGCTCCTAGGCTGGTGGTTTAGACCCTGGGAGCTCTGGTTGGTATTGTTGCTCTCCTCATGGGACCACAAACCCTTTCGTCCTTCAGTCTTCACTCTAACTCCTCCATTGGGAACCCTTTGATCAGTTCAATGGTTAGCTGTTGAGCATCTGCCTCTGGATATGTCAGACTCTGGCAGATCTCTAAGGACACAGCTATATCAGGCTCCTGTCAGCATGCACTTCCTGACATCCACATCAGCATCTACCTTTGGTGACTGAACATGGGATAGATACCCAGGAGGAACAGTCTCCAGATAGCCCTCCTTCAGTTTCTGTCCCACACTTTGTCTCCATATTTGCTCCCATGAGTATTTTGTTACTCCTTCTAAGAGGACCAAAGCACCACCACTTGGTCTTCCTTCATCATGAGCTTCATGTGGTCTGTGAGTTGAATCTTGGGTATTTCAAGCTTCTGGGCTAAAATCCAATAATCAGTGAGTAAATACCATGTGTGTTCTTTTCTGATTGGGTTACCTCACTCAGGATGATATTTTCTAGTTCCATCCATTTATTTAAGAATTTCTCAAATTCATTGTTTTTAATAGCTAAGTAATAGTCCATTGTGTAAATGTACAACATTTTTATATCCATTCCTCTGTTGAAGGACATCTGGGTTCTTTCCAACTTCTGGCTATTATAAATAAAGCTGCTATGAACATAGCAGAGCATATGTCCTTGTTATGTGTTAGAGCATCTTCTAGGTATATGCCCAGGAATAGTATAGCATGGTCTTCAGGTAATGCTATGTCCAATTTTCTGAGGAACTGCCTGACTGATTACAGGAGTGGTTGCAACATCTTGCAATCCCACCAACAATGGAGGAGTGGTCCTCTTTCTCGGCATCCTCGCCAGCATCTACTATCACCTGAGTTTTTGATCTTAGCCATTCTGACTGGTGTGAGGTGGAATCTCAGGGTTGTTTTGATTTGCATTTACTTGATGACTAAGGATGCTGAACATTTCTTTAGGTGCTTCTTGGCCATTTGAGTTTCATCAGTTGGGTAGGAACACTACCAATTCGTTCTATGAAGCTACAATCACACTCATACCTAAACCTCACAAAGACCTAACAAAGAAAGAGAACTTCAGACCAATCTCTCTTATGATTATCAATGCAAAAATATTCAATAAAATTCTAGCAAACCGAATCCAAGAACACATCAAAACAATCATTCATTATGATCAAGTGGGCTTTATCACAGGAATGCAGGGATGGTTCAATATTCGGAAATCCATCAATGTAATCCACTATATAAACAAACTCGAAAAAAACCCCACATGATCATCTCAATAGATGCTGAGAAAGCATTTGACAAAATTCAACATCCCTTCATGGTAAAAGTCTTTGAAAGATCAGGACTTCAAGGCCCATACCTAAACATAGTAAAAGCAATATAGAGCAAACCAGTAGCAACATCAAACTAATGGAGAGAAAGTTGAAGCAATCCCATTAAAATCAGGGACTAGACAAGGCTGTCCACTCTCTCCCTACCTATTCAATATAGTACTGGAAGTCTTAGCCAGAGCAATTAGAAAACAAAAAGAAGTCAAAGGAATACAAATAGGAAAGGAAGAAGTCAAAGTTTCACTATTTGCAGATGATATGATAGTATACTTAAGTGACCCCAAAACTTCCACCAGAGAACTTCTAAACCTGATAAACAACTTCAACAAAGTGGCAGGATATAAAATCAACTCAAACAAATCAGTAACCTTCCTCTACATGAAAGATAAACAGGCTGAAAAAGAAATTAGGGAAATGATACCCTTCACAATAGTCACAAATAATATAAAATACCACGGTGTGAATCTAACCAAGCAAGTGAAAGATCTGTATGACAAGAATTTCAAGTCTCTGAAGAAAGAAATTGAGGAAGATCTCAGGAAATGGAAAGATCTCCCATGCTCATGGATCAGCAGGATTAATATAGTAAAAATGGCCATCTTGCCAAAAGAAATCTACAGATTCAATGCAATCCCCATTAAAATATTAACTCAATTCTTTACAGAGATAGAAAGAGAAATTCCCAAATTTATAGCAAAAACTATTCTCAACAATAAAAGAACTTCTGGAGGAATCACCATCCCTAATCTCAAGCTGTACTACAGAGCAATAGTGATAAAAACTGCCTGGTATTGGTACAGAGATAGGCAGGAAGATCAGTGGAATAGAGTTGAAGACCCAGAAATGAACCCACACACCTATGGTCATTTAATCTTTAACAAAGTAGCTAAAATCATCCAGTGGAACAAGGACAGCATTTTCAACAAATGGTGCTGGTTCAACTGGAGGACAACATGCAGAAGAATGCAAAATCGATCCATTCTTATCTCCTTGTACAAAGCTCAAGTCCAAGTTGATAAAGGACCTTCACATAAAAGCTAAGAGATTTTTATGTCCCTTTCGAAGCATCAAGGATGCTTTTCCAATATCTTAATTATTTTTTTTTAATTTGCCTATATTTATTCCTTAAAAGATACTTTTTTCAGTTTCTTCTAACTCCTGTAGATTTGACAGGGATCACATTTGCAATGAAGTCTAAAATGGTATATTTCTTTTAAATTTCTGTATATTCCAATAATGCTTCATCAATTTTTACTATCTATTTTATGTATTTGAACATGATAACAATATAGCTAAAAAGATGCTGGAGAGATGAGAATATTTTCTTTGCTACAACATATGTGTGTATGTGTTTTATGTGTGTGTGTTGCTTGATTAAAAAGTATGTTTTCAGCTCTATTGTTTTTTTTTTTCTGTCTTGAACTTCATTTTATCAAGAAATTGCCTGAGATTCTTGTTCCACTATAATCCAGAATTATATTTAGACTTGGTAGAATGGATGAAAAATAAAGAAATAAAACTGCAACCTTCTATGAACTCTGTACTACTTGTTCAATAATAGAAAAAAGGCACACTCAGAAACACTGCAATGATGACAGAGCCTGTGAGATGATTCTTGACTCAAGCCTTCTTTGCAAATGGGAAAGGTCGACTGACATTACTGTCCCTCATGTCATTAAGAGGTTACCTTTGCTATAACCAGTAGCCCAGTACAGAATAACTTTATTGTGGCTACTTGATAAAGGCAATAAAATTAAGGCTGATAGCAAAAAGTAGAAAATTGAGATTTGCCTTAGAAAATCAGTAATAGTTACATTTCAAAACTAGTTCTCTTCCAACAAAAAGAGAAAATAAAGGCAACGTCATTAAACAGCCTCTTATTGTTTTGTTCTCTCTTTTACTCTCAGTGTCAGTGTTTAGACTAATGAATACAGAATGCTAGGTGATAGCAAGGGAACAGAGAATTTACTCATTTTTGAACACTTGTTAGAGTCAGTTTCTATGAAGAATTCCAGACACACACTTGACTATTAGCTAAATGTACAAATTTTGTACAACAGGTCTACTGTATTATTACAATTCTAAGGCTTATGATGCATGCATACATAATAGGTTTGTGAAGTAGTATAAATCAACATGACAAAAGTTATAGGTATTGAAAGAATGCAGATGTGATTAGTGCTTACTTATATGTCTAAGAAGAGGAAACTAAGCATTATGTTCATTCTATCAAATATCCAGTTGAGGGTATGACACCATTTGAAAACCAAAGTAAAATTTGGAGATCAAATAAGAAACCTTGGGATTTTCTGTTTGTTTGTTTTGTTTTGTTTTAAACTAGATGAAGTCCAAGAGAGCCAGTGAGTTTGTCTTTGGGAAATGAATAACACCAGGTACCAAAAGAGTCACAGCTAGAGGCTTCTTGTTAGTCTCAGCTCCTTGTGATCTACAATAATTATGTTTCTTTCTCCAAAATACTAAAAACTGTTTCCTCCCTCCAAAGTGAGTATACTGAAAATAACCTTTGGAAGATGAGAATCGAATTAGGTACTTCATCCCTTGCTCCCAATAAAGCTGTGGTCTATGATTTCATTTCTAGCTACAAGCATTATCTGGTTTATTGTATGATGTCACTGTCCACTATCTGCAAAATATATCTAAATAGGATCTTAGTTGACTGAATAAATGAATATATTCATTCACATCAGTGGAGTATAACAAAACCAAATATGATTCACAAACTGTTTTTTCATACATATATACACATATATGAAATATATAGATATATTTATACATGGGTATATACATATATACATACATATATTTATATGTGTATATATTATATGTATATATACATATACAATATATATATATGTTACATATTATTTCACACACACATACACACATGCATATATATATGTATATATATATATATATATATATATATTATATATATATATATATGCTACATTTTGAATAGTGAAAGTAACTACAATCAAGGAAGATTATTTAATGTCATTCAAGCATTTTATAAAATTTAAATGTCTACTAATCCAACAAGTTTCTTTGTATCAAGAACTCAGATGCAATGGAAATCACAGGAAAATAAATTCCACCAATTCAACTAAGCAGGGTTCATATGGGCTCATAGAGACTGAGGCTACAATCATCAGGCCTACATGGGTCTGCACTAGATTTTCTGCATAGGTTATGGCTGTCCCCTTGGTATGTTTGTGAGACTTCTAACACTGGCAATATGTTTATCTCTGACACTTTTAGCTGCTCTTGGGTCTCTTTTTCTCCTATTAGGATACTTTGTCCAGCTTCTACATAAGGCTTTTGCTTTGTCTTATAGTTTTTTCCTGTTTGGCTGTCATCTCTTAAAGACTTGCTATATTCTGAAGAGGATACAGAAAGGTAATGAATGTAGGGGAGAGGGGAGGTAAGAGGGATCTGGGATGAATGGAGTGAGAGAAAACTGTGGTTATGATGTTTGAGAAAAGAAATCCACTTTCAATATAAATAAAATAAAAATAAAAATAAAATAAAAAATAAGATCTAGCCCTTTTGTTTACCCGTGGCTTCTTTTTGCTTCTGAAGGTGAGGTTAAAAGAAGAAGCTGAAGCTGGGCGATGGTGGCACACGCCTTTAATCTCAGCACTTGGGAGGCAGAGGCAGGCAGATTTCTGAGTTTGAGGCTAGCCTGGTCTACAGAGTGAGTTTCAGGAGAGCCAGGACTATACAGAGAAACCCTGACTCGAAAAACCAAAAAAAAAAAGCAGAAGCGAAGCTGAGGCCTTATAGCTTACAAGTATATTTATATGTGTTTATACTTACAACCTAGTTTTTTCATATTCTGAGCCTTATATTAGCTAGTCTAGAGATTCTTTCAAAATTGGATATCTTCTTAGATTAATTTACACTGACAAGGTAGGACCATCATTGTTCTTTATTGAACACGAACTCAGCCTGTTCTCACCCATACAATCAGTCATTCTCCAGTAGTCAACCCCTGGATAAATGAGGACTTAAGGACTAATGGATTTGCCAATCTGAAGAAATGATGAATTAACTTCAGTACATAGAAGACAGCTGTGAAATCTTGGGCTTCACACTGACCAAGAGAAAGCGTTCAGAGAGCCTTTTACTTTGGGGAATAGGAAATTATCAGTCTTCTTTCAATGAATGTTCCAGAAGCATTCATGTTGGTGATAAATAATAACATTTGTAAATTCATTATGCTTAATTATAATAATTTCTGTTCTGGTTTCAACATACTGTTTTAGGAAAAATAAATTCTTTTGTTTGCTGTACCATCCTGGCTGGTATAACAACAGAACACATTCCTGTCATAAATTTAAAGTCTCTGTTCATAGGTTCACTCATTTCCTCCCCTAGAAGTTCCTGGATCCTCAATATCTATCAGTGAAATTTTCTCCACTTATTTTTTTTTTTAATACCGGGAATACACTGACATTGAATTATTGTGAATTATTGCAAGACTGCTCCTGTAGGCATGGAAAATCTACATAACAAATGACTACCAAAGGTGCTTGTGGTGTTCAGGTGGCATTGCACCATGCAAGCACAGACATATTTCTAGAAATTATCATCACAAGGGATAATAAGGGTGGATTATGTCAGAACACAAAATACACTAGAGTATATCCACCAAGGAAATGAAAGGTCTGATGTTCAAACCTTGTAACAAATTCCATCAGTGCATATTAGCCTACACATTCCAATGTGGCTCCACCTATTACTGTTTTGCTAAGAAAGAATAGTGAGTGGTTTAAAGAAAGTTTGTCTCTGTTTTCCCGCTTCTCTTACGGGGCAATTGCCCTTCAGTGATAACAGCTAATTCCTTTATGGTGCTTGGATACCTGTCCCTTTGGCTGCTTGTACTTGTGGATATTATCTTCTTACATGTCTTGTTTGAAACAATGACTCAGAAACAAGCATAAACAGTTCAGAATTTGAAAAGTCATGGCCAAAGGGTAAAACACGAATCCTCCCACTTGTTTTCATTTAGTTTCCAAGTATACAGAAGAAGCTCAATAAATACAATCTTGAGTTTAATTTTTTTTATAATAATTAAAAATTGAGATAGGAAGACAAATGGACATAGTCTTGTTTGCGGGCAAATCATTAGACATATATCCATAAATTATAGAAAAGCATTATAGAAGAGAAAATACATTTGAAAAAAAATTACATATCAGCCTAAGGGCACAAAAGTCACCCACTTATACTATTAGGGGTGTGTTGGGATGATAGAGCCTAACTAACAAGGCTTTATCTAGGATCATGTTATACATGCTGACCTTGAGGCACTTGATAAACACATGGTTTTATTTCATATAATTCAAAATATTAACAACACATTTTTTCATTAAGTAAATGTATTGGATATTTTGTGATCTGGTAGGCTTTGTGAAGTAATTCAGCAGTTTAATGGTGTCACTAAGACCTTGGAAAAGTTGAAGCAATGACACTTGGCATCTGTTTTCAGTTCTATGCTGTCACATTTTTCCTTTCCTCAACCCTTTTCAGATCCTCCCCATCTTTTACTCACCTAGCTCTGTGTCTGTGCTCATGCATTTGTTCCTTCTCTTTAAAAGAACAAACAGCAACAACAAAAGGAAAACCCACACACATACACCCCCTCACACACACAAACAACACATGATCTAAAATACACAAGCAAAAAATAGAAACCAATAAGACAAAAATGATCAAGCAAAGCAATGTGAGACAAATAATTTACTCATAGAAATATTGAGTTCAATTGTTCAAATTGTGTTGGTCATCTCTGCATGATCTGTCCTCAAGTGGGGTTAATATATTCACAATGAGACTTGACCTGAAAAAATGAAATTCTTTCGAAGTTGGTATGAGTTTTTTAAATTTTCCCTCTGGATAAAACATACAAAAAAAATGTTAAACCTACTAATACTAAAAGTTCACTACTCTAAACATTGATAAGATCACAATATTTCTGTATGTATATTTCATAAATATGCTATATTGTCCAGTTCAAAATGCCCTGAACACATACTTTAGCAAGCAACATATTTTAATCATGGGAATTATCTTTACTTAGAGTTCTACTAGTTTCTTTTCTGTCCTTTCTATCCTACTATTTATTAAACTTTATCCATTTCGGCCTTTTTTTTTTTTCACTTGTCAGGTATAAGTGATAAGATACACAAGTACATTACAGATTGATGGTGAATCCCAAAGTAAAAATAAATATTTTTGTATTCATAAGAATTAAGTATTTATTGGAATCAAGAGCAAGTTTCCATTCTAATAAGATGGATATACTTGCTTTTATACAAAAAATTCATTCTTTGCTGAATAAAAGCAGAAAACATTGCATTTACCATAAAAGCACTGTGTCTGATTATATACAGTGGTCTT
>JAJTUV010003349.1:0-60289 GCA_021653895.1 Mastomys natalensis | reverse complement strand
AGAATTGGTCCATTGATGTTGAGGAATATTAATGAAAATGATAGTTGTTTCTTATTATTTTTGTTATTAGAAGTGGAATTATGTTGTGTAGTTATCTTTTTTGGGGTTGTTGAAAGATTACTTCTATGCTTTTTCTAGGTTGTAGTTTCCTTCCTTGTGTTGGCATTTCCTTTAAATTATCCTTTGAAGTCTGGATTTGTGTGAAGATATTGTGAAATTTGGTTTTGTCATGGAATATCTTGATTTCTTTTGCTGAGTATTGCAGTCTGGGCTGGCAGTTGTGTTCCCTTAGGGTCTGTATGATATCAGACCAGGATCTTCTGGCTTTTATAGTCTGTGGTGAAAAGTCTGTTGTAATTCTTATAGGTCTGCTTTTATATGTTACTTGACCTTTTTCCCTTACTGCTTTTAGTATTTTTTTCTTTGTTTGTGCATTTGGTGTTTTGATTATTATGTGACAGGAGGTATTTCTTTTCTGGTCTGTCTATTTGGAGTTCTGTAGGCTTCTTGTATTTTCATGGGCAACACGTTCTTTAGGTTAGGAAAGTTTTTCTCTATAATTTTGTTGAAGATATTTACTGACTCTTTAAGTTGGGAATCTTCACTCTCATCTATACCTATTTTCCTTAGGTTTGGTCTTCTCATTGTGTCTTGGATTTCCTAGATGTTTTAGGTTAGGAACTTTTTGCATTTTGCATTTTCTTTGACTGTTGTGTCAATGTTTTTCATGGTATCTTCTGTGCATGAGATTCTCTCTTCTATCTCTTGTATTCTGTTGGTGATGCTTGCATCTATGACTGCTGATCTCTTTCCTAAGTTTTCTATCTCCAGAATAGTGTCCTTTTGAGATTTCTTTATTGTTTTTATTTCCATTTTTAGATCCTGGATGGTTTTGTTCAATTCCTTCACCTGTTTGGTTTTGTTTTCTTGCAATTCTTTAAAGGATTTTTGTGTTTCCTCTTTAAGGGCTTCTACCTGTTTACCTGTGTTCTCTTTCAATTCTTTAAAGGATTTTTGTGTTTCCTCTTTAAGGGCTTCTACCTGTTTACCTGTGTTCTCCTGTATTTTTTAAGGGAGTTACTCATGTCCTTCTTAAAATCCTCTATCATCATCATAAAGAAGTGATTTAATTCCGAGTTCCTGTTTTTTCTGTGTGATGGGGTATCCAGGGCTTGCTATGGTGGGAGAACTGGTTTCTGATAATATCAGGTAACTTTGTTTTCTGTTCCTTTGTTTCTTGCGCTTGCCTTTCACCATCTGGTTGACTCTAGTGTTACCTGTGCTCACTGTGTCTGACTGGAGTCTGTCTTTCCAGTTATCTTGCTTGTGTCAGATCTCCTTAGATTCTAGATGTCTCTGTGTTTCCTGTGATCCTAAGCTCCCTCTGCTCTGGATTCAGTAGGTCTTCTAGGATGTCTCAAGATCAGATGTTTCCACAGGCGCAGACCAGCTAAGTGTCCTCTGCTCTGGATGCAGTAGGTCCTCTAGGTTGTCTCAGGATCAGGTGTTTCTACAGGAGCAGACCAGCTAAGGGTCTGCCCCAGGCAAAAGAACCAGGGTCCGGGCGGAAGGGAAGTGGTATTCTGGAGGGGCTGGTTTTGGGTGCCTGCTAGTTCCTTAAGCCCCACCTGGCTCATGGTTGTAAGTCTGGGGCATGGGATAGTGGGCAAGGTGTCTTACCCTCTGCTCTGGGTGCAGTGGTCCCTTTAGGATGTCTCAGGATCCAGTGTTTCCACAGGAGCAGACCAGCTAAGGGTCTACCCCAGGCAAAAAAAACAGAGTCCGGGCAGAAGTGAAGTGGTATTCCGGGGTGGGGCAGGGTTTGGGTGCCTGCTAGTTCCTTAAGCCCCACCTGGATCCCGGCTATAACTCTGGGGAGTGGGGAAGTGGGCAAGGTGTCTTACCCTCTGCTCTGGGTTCCTCTAGGATGTCTCAGTATCTTGTGTTTCCACAGGAGCAAACCAGCTAAGGGTCTGCCCCAAGCAAAAGGACCAGGGCCCGGGTGGAAGGGCTGTTCTCTGCTATTCTATGACTCCCAGGTGCCTGAATGTCCAAGAGTCTGAGAACCCCACGGCCTCAGCCTCATTGCAGGTGTAGGAACCCCCAAACCAGCTATGGCTTTTTCCACATCTTAGACTCTTCTTTCCCACCCCAGGAGTTGTGCCTTGACACTTCCCTACAGAGACTGTGTTCTGCCTCCCCATGGGGCCCTGCCCTGTAGCAGAGCAGATATGGGCATACAACCTTACAAATCTCCTTCTCTCAGGTTTCAAGACACTATGTGGAAGAGGAAGAAGACTGTAAGAGTCAGAATGGATAGATAACATCAAGAAGCATTGTATTTCATACACAACAGGACTGAAATACAGATGAACTCACAGAAACTGTGACAGGGCCTGCACAGATTCAAGCAGATTGTGTCCAAATGCTGAGTAGAGAAGTGGACTTGAGCATTCACCCTGAACCAAGAAACTGTCTCAAATTGACATCAGTTTGAAAAGGAAATCTTAGTTTTCCCCAATGACCTCACATTGGAAATATTAACCACACTAAAAGACAGGCCCTATGACTACTAGTAGATGACTATCATGAAGTGAACTCAATGGTATCTTTGTAGACTATTGCCTCTTGTTGATTTGTTGGGAATTTTTTGTTTGTATCGGACTTTTGCTTGTATATTATGGTTTCTGATATTCTGTTTTATACATGTCCTTTGTGTGTATGTGTGTGCTTCTTGTTCTCTTTCTTTAGTAGAATGAAATGTAAGTTTATCAGACAAATAAAACTGGACTTTAAGAAAATATTAAATTATATTTTCTTATTGTAATTTAGTTTTACTAACAGATAAATAAGTAACCATTTGTTTTGGAAAATAAAATTCATATTCTCTGTTCCCTGAAAATAGAAAATTTTGTGCTAGCTTCGGCAGCACATATACTAAAATTTGGAACGATACAGAGAAGATTAGCATGGCCCCTGCGCAAGGAAGACATGCAAATTCGTGAAGCGTTCCATATTTTTGAACACAATTGCCAGCCCAGGCCACTATACCCAGCAAAACTCTCTATTACCATAGATGGAGAAACCAAGATATTCCATGAAAAAGTCAAATTTACACAATATCTTTCCACAAACCCAGCACTACAAAGAATAATAGCACGAAAGACCCATTACAAGGAGAGCAATCATACCCTACAGAGAGCAAGAAAGTAATCCTCCTCCAACAAACCCAAAAGAAGATAGCCACACAAACAATGCCTCCACTATTAGCAAAAATAACAGGAAGCAACTGTATCCTCTCCTTAATATCTCTTAATGTCAATGGACTCAATTCCCCAATAAAAAGACATAGACTAACAGACTGGATACGCAAACAGGATCCGACATTTTGTTGCATACAGGAAACCCACCTCAGTGACAACGACAGACACTACCTTAGAGTAAAAGGCTGGAAAACAATTTTTCAAGAAAATGGTCCTAGGAAACAAGCTGGAGTAGCCATTCTAATATCGAATAAAATTGACTTTCAACTTAAAGATATAAAAAAGGATAAGGAAGGTCATTTTATTTTTGTCAAAGGAAAAGTCAACCAACATGAACTCTCAATTCTGAACATCTATGTACCAAATGCAAGAGCACCCACTTTCATAAAAGAAACCTTACTAAAGCTCAAAGCACATACTACACCCCACACAATAATAGTGGGAGACTTCAATATCCCACTCTCAGCACTGGACAGATCAGGGAAATGGAAACTAGACAGAGGTACAGTGAAACTAACAGAAGTTTTAGACCAAATGGACTTAACAGATATCTATAGAACATTTCACCCAAAACCAAAAGAAATATACCTTTTTTCTGCACCTCATGGTACCTTCTCCAAAATAGACCATATCATTGGTCACAAAACAGGCCTCAACAGATACAAAAAAAATCGAAATAATCCCATTCATCCTATCAGATCACCATGGTCTAAAGGTGGTCTTCAATAAAAACAAAGACAATGGAAAGCCTACACTCACATGGAAACTGAACAATACTCTACTCGTTGATAATGGGGTGAGGGAAGAAATAAAGAAAGAAATTAAAGACTTTTTAGAATTTAATGAAAATGAAGACACATCATACCAAAACCTATGGGACTCACTGAAGGCAGTGCTAAGAGGAAAGCTCATAGCTCTAAGTGCATACAAAAAGAAACTGGAGAGAGAACACACTAGCAGCTTGACAACACACCTGAAAGCTGTAGAACAAAAAGAAGCAAATACACCCAAGAGGAGTACACGGCAGGAAATAATTAAACTCAGGGCTGAAATCAACCAAATAGAAACAAAGAGAACTATACAAAGAATCAATAAAATCAGAGCTGGTTCTTTGAGAAAATCAACAAAATAGATAAACCCTTAGCCAGACTAATCAGAGGCAGAGAGACAGTATC
This sequence comes from Mastomys natalensis, assembly GCA_021653895.1. Classification (NCBI taxonomy): domain Eukaryota; kingdom Metazoa; phylum Chordata; class Mammalia; order Rodentia; family Muridae; genus Mastomys; species Mastomys natalensis. The sequence continues at coordinate 55,851 of JAJTUV010003349.1, read as the reverse complement.
CAAATCAATAAAATCCAAACTGAAAAGGGTGACATAACAACAGAAACCGAGGAAATTCACCAAATCATCAGATCCTACTACAAAAGCCTATACTCAACAAAATTGGAAAATCTGAAGAAATGGACAGTTTTCTTGACAAGTATCAGTTACCAATGTTAAATCAGGAGCAGATAAACCATCTTAAAAGTCCCATAACCATGAAAGAAATAGAAGCAGTCATTAAAAGTCTCCCCACCAAAAAAAGTCCAGGTCCAGATGGTTTTAGTGCAGAATTCTAATCAAACTTTCAAGGAAGATCTAATACCAATTCTCTTCAAACTATTCCAGAAAATAGAAATGGAAGGAAACTCTGCCTAATTCATTCTATGAAGCCACAATTACACTCATACATAAACCACAGAAAGACCCAACAAGAAAAGAAACATCAGACCAATCTCCCTTATGAATATCGATGCAAAAATACTGAATAAAATTCTCTTGAACTGAATCCAAGAACACATCAAAACTCTTATCCAACATGATTAAGTAGGCTATATTCCAGGAATGCAGGTTTGGTTCAATATATGGAAATCCATCAACATAATCCACTACATAAATAAACTCAAAGAAAAAACCACATGATCATATCTCTTGATGCTGAGAAAGCATTTGACAAAATTCAAGACCCTTCATGATAAAAGTCTTGGAAAGATCAGGAATTCAAGGTCCATACTATACATAGTAAAAGCAATATACAGCAAGCCAGTAGCCAACATCAAACTAAATGGAGAGAAACTTGAATTAATCCCATTAAAATCAGGGACTAGACAAGGCAGCCCACTCTCCCCCTACCTGTTCAATATAGTTCTGGCAGTCCTAGCCAGAGCAATTAGGCAACAAAAGGAGATCAAAGGGATACAAATTGGAAAGGAAGAAGTCAAAGATTCACTATTTGCAGATGATATGATAGTATACTTAAGTGACCCCAAAACTTCCACCAGAGAATTCCTAAACCTGATAAACAACTTTAGCAAAGTGTCTGGGTATAAAATTATCTCAAACAAATCAGTAGCATTCCTCTACACAAAGGATAAACTGGCTGAGAAAGAATTATGGAAATGACACCGTTCACAATAGTCACAAATAATATAAAATACCTTGGTGTGAATCTAACCAAGCAAGTAAAATACCTGTATGACAAGAACTTCAACCCCCTGAAGAAAGAAATCGAAGGAGATTTCACGCAATGGAAAGATCTCCCATGCTCATGGATTGGAAGGATTAATATAGTAAAAAATGGCTATCTTGCTGAAAGCAATCTACAGATTTAATGAAATCCCCAACAAAATTCCCACTTAATTCTTTAGAGAGATAGAAAGAGCAATCTTAAAATTCATTTGGAATAACAAAAAACCCAGGATAATGAAAAACTATATTCAACAATAAAAGAACTTCTGGGGGAATCTCCATCCCTGATTTCAACCTGTACTACAAAGCAATAGTGATAAAAATGGCATGGTATTGGAACAGAGACAGTCAGGAGGATCAATGGAATAGAATAGAAGACCAAGAAATGAACCCTCATACCTATGGTCACTTGATCTCGACAGAGGAGCTCAAACTATCCAGGGGAAAAAAGACAGCATTTTCAACAAATGGTGCTTGTCCAACTGGAGGTCAACATGTAGAAGAACGCAAATTGATCCATACTTATCTCCTTGTACAAAGCTCAATTCCAAGTGGATCAAGGACCTCCACATAAAACCAGCTACACTGAAACTAATAGAAGAGAAGGTGGGGAAGAACATTGAATACTTGGGCACAGGGAGAAAGTTCCTGAATAAAACACTTATGCTTAGGCTTAAGCTCTAAGATCAAGAATTGACAAATGGGAACCTCATAAAATTGCAAAGTTTCTGTAAGGCAAAGGAAATGCAAATGGCCGAGAAGCACCTAAAGAAATGTTCAACATCATTCCACCTGGATATCCATCCTATGTGCAGTCACCAAAGGTAGAGGTTGATGTGGATGTCAGGATGTACATGCTGACAGGAGCCTGATATAGCTGTCTCCTTAGAAGTCTGCAAGAGTCTGACATACTCAGAGGCAGATGCTCACAGCTAACCATTAAACTGATCATGGGGTTCCCAATGGAGAAGTAGAGTGAAGGCAGAAGGAGTTGAGAGGATTCGTGACACCATGAGGAAAGCAACAATCCCAACCAACCAGAGCCCCAGAGTCTAAACCACCAGCCTGTGAGCGCTTAGGGAGGGACCCATGGCTCCAGCTATATATGCAAGGGAGCTATATATAAGTGGGAGTAGAGATCTTTGGTCCCATGAAGGCTGGACATCGTGGGGGGGGATATTCGAGGGTGGGGAGGTGAAGTATGGGAGAAGGTGGGTTGGGGTACACCAACGTGGAGGCAGGAGGATGGGGGAAGGGATAGTGAGTTCCTGGGAGGGAGGGGGGGGAAATGGGGTAAGGAGAGAATATCTGAAATGTAAAAAAATTTCTAATAAAAAAAAAAAAAAAAAAAAAAAAAAAAAAAAAAAAAAGGACCTCCACATAAAACCAGCTACACTGAAACTAATAGAAGAGAAAATAGGGAAAAGCCTTGATCACATGGGCATAGGGGAAAAGTTCCTGAACAGAACACCAATGGCTTATGCTCTAAGATCAAGAATTGACAAATGGGATCTCATTAAACTGCAAAGCTTCTGCAAAGCAAAGGATACTGTCAATAGGACAAAGCGGGAACCAACAGATTGGGAAAAGATCTTCACCAACCCTACATCTGATAGAGGGCTAATATCCAAGGTATAAAAAGAACTGAAGAAACTAGATTCCAGCCATCAAATAACCCTATTAAAAAATGGGGTAGAGAGTTGAACAAAGAATTCTCAACTGAGGAAACTTGAATGGTTGAGAAGCATCTAAAGAAGTGTTTAGCATCCCTAGCCATCAGGGAAACTCAAATGAAAACAACACTGAGATTCCACCTCACACCAGTCAGAATGGCTAAGATCCAAAACACAGGTGACAGCAGATGTTGGCGAGGAGGTGGAGAAAGAGGAACACTCCTCCATTGTTGGTGGGATTGCAAGCTGGTACAACCACTATGGAAAGCAGTCTGGCGATACCTCAGAAAATTGAACATAGTGTTACCTGAGGACCCAGATATACCCCTCCTGGGTATATACCCAGAAGATATTTCAACATGCAACAGGGCCACATGCTCCACTATGTTTTTAGCGGCCTTATTTATAATAGTCAGAAGCTGGAAAGAACCCAGATGTCCTTCAACAGAAGAATGGATACAGAAAATGTGGTATATTTACACAATGGAGTACTACTCAGCTATTAAAAACAATGAGCTCATGAAATTCTTAGGCAAATGGATGGAGCTAGAAAATATCATCCTGAGTGAGATGACCCAATCACAAAAGAACACACATGGTATGCACTCACTGATAAGCGGATATTAGCCCAAAAGCACACAATACCTAAGACGAAACACATAAACCTCATGAAACTCAAGAAGAAGGAGGAAGACCAAAGTGAGGGTCCTTTTGTCCTTTTTAGAATGAGCATCAAAAGATTCAACCAGAGCTCCCAGGATCTAAACCTCCAGCCTGAGAACAGACAGGGGCAAGTTGTCCTCTGAGAGGCTCTAACCAGCAGCTGACTCAGACAGATACAGACATCCAGAGCCAAACAGTGGATGGAGCATGAGGACTCTTACAGAAGAATAGGCGGAAGGATTGTGGGCCCTAAGGAGATTGGAACTGCACAGGAAGATCAACAGAGTAAACCAACCTGAACCTTTGGAGCTCTCAGAGACTGAATCACCAACCGTGGAGCATACCTAGTCTACACAGATCTAGCTCCATGGGCTGAACCTAGGCCTCCCTGCACATATGTTGCAAATGTGCAGCTTGGTTTTCATGTAGGTCTCAAACATCTGGAGCGGGGGCTATCCCAAAACATGCAGCCTGTATATGGAGTATGGTCTTCTAGCTGGGTGCCTCATCTGGCCTCAATGGGAGAGGAAGCACCTAGCCTCTCAGAGACTTAAAGTGGCAGGGTAGGGGATACAGGAGGAGGGGGTACTCAGAAAACAAGAGATGGGAAGGATTGTGGGAGGGGGTGACTGTGATGGGTTATAAAGTGAATAAGCAAAAAAATAAAATTAAAAAACAAAAGAAAATAATTAAAAAAAAAGAAAATAGAAAATTTTATCTGGAGAAAATAAACATATCATTCAGAAACATGTTTATATATGTAGAAAAAGCTTCAAAGGGTAGAGAAAGAAGAACAAATCATTTTATTATTCTTTTTCTTAATAGTCATAATAAACTATCTATTAAGTTCAATAAAAAATAATAACAACATATATTATTATGCCATATAGATAGAAAAGATAATACTTTGGCAATAAAGACTTTAAAATTGTGTTAAGCAGGACTGGATAAATGACTTAGCTGTTCAGTACTGTCTGATATTTCACAGGAATAACAATGTTTAGCACACACATTGCAGTCACAACTATTTGTAACACTAGTCTCAGTATATCTAATACCCTCTTCTTTTCTTTTTTGATACTTCATGAAAGTTGTACACAGATATGGAATATAGACAAAGCATGATATATATAAATAAAAATAAAAGAAATGAAAAAGGTGACAACAATATTACAAAACACTGTGTGCTATGATGAATAATTCCCATTCAAAGATTTACCTTAATAATCACAACCAGTGACTGTTACCTTATATAATGGAGATTTTTATGTGTGATTTGTTTAAGGAACTTTGGGAGAGGAAATTATCCTGATTTTTGCCTTGATGTTATTCAGATGTTATCCAAATGTATTTATGAGAGATAAGTTTATAAACTAATATGTGGAGAGTAAATCAGGTAAAATCATTAGGAATGGATGTTTGATTAAAATATTATCATTATTAATAATGTTTCAATATTACATTAAGTATGTCAAATATATCATACTAGCTTAGCATATTAAATGAGAGGGGAAATGAAACAGAATGCACTCTTTTCTCAATTTTTTTGTTAATTTAAGCTACTCTGAAAAGCAAGTTTAGTTAAGAAAGAAAACAAAGAGAAATGAATATGTGTTTAAGAACAGTTGCTTCTCTTCCAGGGTACATGAATTTAATTATTAGTATCAGTTTTGAATGTCTCAAAACTACTTGTGAAGCTAACTCCAGTGGCTTTTACTCCCTCTTTTGGCTTTCATAGTTACACACACACACACACACACACACACAACACACACACACAGAGAGAGAGAGAGAGAGAAGAGAGAAGAGAGAGAGGAGAGAGAAAGAGTTTTCAAAATACTTTAAAAAAAGAAAACAAAAAGAGCAGAAATACTGAAACTCATAGATTGAAGAAACGCTTAATGAAACATAATATGGAAAGACATTGTGTCAAACTTGGAAGGCTCTATTGTGGGAAAAAAAACACAAATAAAAGGTAATTCTAAGAGTTAGTTCTCATAGATTTTTATACACTGTATTTTGATTATATTAAGCTCTCCTTTCACAGCCTTCAATGTGTATTCCCCTTCCCTGCCATGTCAACATTGTGTATCTTTCTTTAAAGCTCTTCAAGACCGACTTGTGTTTCACAAATAATCTTGAACATGTGGCCTTCCTCTGGAGAATGGTCAACTTATCAGAGGATGCAGTCTTTTGGAAAAACTGTTTTCCTTCCTTAGCATCTAACAATTATCATTCACTCCATAGTAATAAGTAGCTTTGTACATCCAACTCTGCTCTCAGTGAAAGATTTTCTTTGGCTTGTCATAACTATAGGGCATCTCCAAGTGAAACAGTACAAGTTTAAAACAATATTTTCTTGAGTTTATTAATTTATTAAAATATATTTTTGTTTATTTTAATACATTTTTAACTAAATACAATTATATAATTTCCCCTTCCCTTTCCTACTCTTTGCCATGACCAATTTCCATGTCCCCATGTTATTGTTAAATTGCTCACCTATTTTTTTGAGAATTATGTATATTATATACATTACATATACGCAGAAATATATAGGCACAACCTGCTGAGTCCATTGTTTGTGTATATATTATTTCAGAGATGAAAATTTTTATATTCGATAACTAATTAATTGATGGGCACATCCCCAAGGGAGACTAATTATTCTTCCTTTCTCAGAGTTATTATTTACATTTTCCAGTATTATACATGATTTTCTTCCTTTTCAGAAGGCCATGAGTTCAATTAAATAGCTGTTGGTTAACACTAGTATATATGTGCCACTATTACACTTTTAGCAGTATCTTTCTATGTTGGTTATTTTTTTGATTCATAGGTACAAAAGCTCCTTAGAAGCACTGATGGCTTCCCTCAACTTTTGTGGTCATTGGAATATGCTTAGCTAAGGAAGTGGCACTATTAAGAGGTGTGGCCTTGTTGGAGTAGGTATGGCCTTGTTGGAGAAAAGGTGTCACTGTGGGGGTGGGCTTTAAGACCCTCCTCACAGCCATGTGGAGGCAGTCTGCTCCTGGCTTTCTTTCAGTGAAATTAAAGAACTCCTGGCTCCTTCAGCACCATGTTTACCTGCATTCTGCCATGCCTCCAGTCATGATGATAATGGATTGAACCTCTAAAAGTATAAGACATCCTCAAGTAAATGTCAACCTTAATAAGATTTGCTTTGGTCATGATATTTCTTTACAACAATGAAAACCCAAACTTAGACTCTTGGAAACTTGTAAAATGGCTTCTGGTACTAGTCGTAACTGAGAATGCTTTCAGATCAGATCCAGTTTGAATCATCTGATCCTGTGTCAAACTGCATATTGTTTTCTGCAGTAATTAAGTTTTTCTTTTGTGTATATGAATATTTTGCCCGGATGTTTGTATATGAGTGGGCACCAAGCATGTACATGGTATACAGCCATATATGAAGACAAAATACTCATATAGATAAAATTATGTCTTTAAAAAGTTTAAAAATATGAGTTAATATATATCCTTTCATTTAAATTTCATGATTATCACTATTGGCATTTTTTAATACTCTGAAATGAATTTTTGGTGACAAATCCCCAAATCTATATCAAGACACATTGTTTCCAGTTCATAGAAATACATAACTATAAGAATTTAAACTAAAAGTCACTTGTGTCCAACACTGCATTTTGAGATCATTACATTTTCTTTATATCTTTTAATTATGTATATGAGAATATATGGCAAACAGTAAATGATGTCTAATATAGGATCTACTTGTGTCTACCAGTCAAAAAAATGAGGACCATGTAACTTTAAACTTTGTGAAGACTATAAGATGTTAAATATCCTTTGAAAATATGTTTAGGCAACAACAAAATCAACCAGTGAAAAATAACTGGAAAATATTCATTGTTTTTCTTGCACAGTATGTTTTGTCATTATATATATATATGTGTGTGTGTGTGTGTTTACCCAAGTATAAAAGAATAGTTCTATTTTTGTATTTAATTAGATTAGTATTTTCTTTAGGAAACAAATTATGGCTGAGACAATAACATATCAAAGTCCATCTCTAGTGATATGCTTCTTCTAGGAGTGGTCTATTTATGGTTCCATAATCTTCCTAATTAACGCCAACAACATATGCCAGGTGTTGCAAACATGATCATACCCTCATTGATGGACCCCAAAGAATTAATTTTTATTAGTTGATAATTGCAGGTAATTTTTACAGTAGCAGAAACCTAAGTAATAGAGGAAAATGATATCCAGAAATTGCTTTTTTGTTAATTCTATACTTGAGAAAATGTGGAAGAACCTTTAGAATTGGTTATAAGAGCAGTCTGGAATGTTTGAAGAAGATTGAGAAGGACTAAAGAAAACCTGACAATTACAATCAGAGTACAATGTGTTTAGCTTGTAGTTATAAAAAGCCATACTACCATCTTCTGGAGTCTCACTCTCAGCTTGGCTCTGAAAACAAACTGCTGCTATGTTGCTGTCTCATTCAGCCCCACCAGTTGCCAGGTGGCATTTTTCTGAGAAGGCCACCCAATCCTTCAACTGGCTTTGCCAAGCTGCGGACAACCTCCCTTCCCCAAAACACTGGGAGCTACTGTTTGCAAGCTATCCACTAACCACTCTCTTCTCCTGTCAACTTTATTCCCAAGGAAGAACACTAGAAACTTTTATTATTTTAAAACTGACCTGATAACTCAATGGCTGGGTGAAGAATTTCCTATCCTAATCTTACAGTAGCCTTTCCCATCCTCCTTGGCCTCTACTGGTAGTGGAGGCTACATACTATAGGTGCCCTGAGAAACCTACATGTCTGCCACTTCTTATCTGCTCCACAGCCTGGTCTGAATTACCAAATCTCTCCATGTCCTCTCATCTTCCTCCTGTGACCTAGAAAACACATTTTTCCTCTTCGCCAGTGATTGGTTCTTTATTGACCCAATCAAGAAACAATTATGTAACCACATTTTAGTTATCAGCTCCTTCCCCTAGAAATGTGAAGTATGGTAAGGACTCAGTAATTCAGAATGATGATATAAATATGGATGTTCAAGTTGACTCTAGTGAAGTTTCAGTCGAAAATAAACATTCTGTTGGAAATTAGACTAATAGCCTTTCATGTTCCACTACGGCCACACATATGAATGTAGTCTATGTCCTACCTTTGAGGAAAGATAAAACAAAAAGGTGTTTGTATTAGACAAGTTTAAAATGTAAGAAGAAATATTAAAGCATTGAATCTACCCCAAAGGGTAAGACATATATAAGGATTAAATTAGATGTTGATTTTAAATTATACACCAACTCAAAATTGCTTCTAAAATTAATTGTAGTACATAAAACTGTAAAACAATGAAAATAAAATATAGGCAAAATATCTCAAGGTATTAGAGTATTTGAGGAATTTTTGGGTAAAAGCCAGAATAGAAAGCTAGGGTAATAGAATATGCCTATAATTCTAGCATTCAAGTAGAAGAGGAAGACAGTTCACAAGAATGAAGAAAACTTGATATACATGATGAATTCCTATATAGTATGATATATATAGAAATACTCTACGTCAAAACAATAACAGTAAAGAACAATGCAAACAACAAAACAAAACCAAAAGTCAAGCATATAAAATTCCCAAGGGATACTAAACCAAGCATTAAAAAAAAATAATTATGACTATATAAACTGAAAAAAAAAAAAAACCTGCAGGTGACCAAAAGATTCATTTTAAAATGTTCAATACTACCAAATATCAAATAAATGCAAATAATATCAATATTAGATTTTACTTTTTTCTACATAGAACAGCTGATGAAAAGGGGACCTTGAAGATTTAAGAAAAAAACAAGAATCCTTATATACCATTAGTGGAAGGTAATTTACTATATTATTTTGAGAAAGAAAATAATTATTTAAAAATTAGAAACATATTATGAAGTCCAGCAACTTCACTACTGCTTGTAGATCCAACAAAAAGAAATCTGTATGTTGGAGAGATATTCACCTATTGAGTACAAAGTTAATACATAAGAAATAGAAATAATCTATATGTCAATCAGTTAAGGAAGGGATAAAATTTTCATGTAATTTATATCCACACAGGAACATAATGTAGCACTTATGCAAAATATATAAATTTGGAAGATATTATGGTAAATGAATTGAGCCAGTAATTGAAAAACAAATATTTTACAATGTCCTATGTGGAATCTGAAGTAAGTTTGTCTCATAAAATTGGACATGAGTGTCTGGTAAAAGATGAAGAGGACTTGGGGAAAGCTGATTAGTAGGCACCAAGTTACTGTTAGATTATGAAATATGTCCTGTTGCTCAATATCAGTGAATGTTGACTCTAGATAATGACATATTGCAAAATGTCAAAAGAAATTATTACTTATTTTCTACTTTATAAGATGATTGATAATTTACTAGATAAATATTCTTATTCTGATTTTAATATTAAAGAATGTATGAATAACAAAATATCACATAGCACTCCATAAATTTATATAATTTTAATTTGGATAATACATTATAAATAAATAACAAGCTAGCATTAATTACTGAGAGGAGAACCTTTATAAATTTTAAAATAAAAATATCTTACTCATTTGAAACAATGGTGAAAGAAATAATTTCCTAAATTGTTGTTGTAGAGCAATGCTACACATAGCACACTGACATTTACAATAGCATTAAAATTGAAACACTAAAATAATAGCTCCAGGAGAGTGAGGTAATAGATTGTTCCTATTCTCTGTGTTAAATTCACTAAATATTTTATCTTTTAGAAAAATTTATTTATTTTTTTACTTTGAGAAATTTTGTTTATTGCAAAAATCTAGAACTATAATATTTTGTCTGTTTTTGAAGCAGGGTTTTTCTGTGTAGCCGTGGGTATTTTGAAACTCACTCTGTAGGCCACGCTGGCCTCTAACTCACAGAGATCTGGCTGCCTGTGCTTTGTGCATTCTGGGATTAGCAGCAAAAATTACAACTATTACCTAGGATTTTTTTTTTTTTTTTAACAAATGAAGATGTATTAATAAAAAAACAAACAAAAAACGTTACCTGAAGGCCTCTGGAGGTACACTGCATGCATGGCAACTGATAAGGGAATTTCCCTAACATTCACACTCACTGGAATTCCCCAGTATCTCATTGGTCTCACATAGCTATTAAGTCCCAAAACCCCTGCTGCCCAAATTCTACTCTACTTCAGGCAGGCACTTTCTGCGAGGGGAGAGCACCAGCATGTCTTCTCCTCTGAAGACACCACAGTCTCAAGGCCTGAAAGAGGTGCACTCCATGTAGGACAACTGGGAAACATGCCCCAAAACCTGAAGATCTCCCAGGAGAAGAGGTACCCTCAGGGAAATAGCTTGACTATTCCTCTGAGGACCCAACAGTCTGAAGGCCTCCTAGGAAATCTATTGCAGCTATGGCAAGAAGCTTGTCTGCCCATCTGAAGACATGACAGTCAAAATGTCTCACAGAAAGTCTGCTACAGCCAGGGTGACAAGCATAACAGGAAACTTGGAGCAACCCAGGGACACAAGAGGTACTTTCCTTAGGGTACCTACACCAAAGGAAAAACAAGATATTAATCATCTCACAACAAAGCCTAAAGGAGAGAATCACATGCACATAATGCCACCTACAACAACAAACATAACAGGAACTAACAATCATCTGTCATTAGTATTTATCAGTATCAATAGACTTAATTCCCCTATTAAAAAACATAAGCTAACAGACCAGATATGAAAACAGGATACAGCATTTGCTTCATCCAAGAGATAAACCTCAATAAACAGACAGGCACCCCTCACCTGTTACTTATGGCTGGGGCAGACAACTAGCTGATCTGCTCCTGTCGAGACACCCTATCCTGAGCCAACCTAGAGGAGCCACTGCACTCAGAGCAGTAAGTAAGAACCCTCTCCAACTATGCTACACCCCAGAATTACAACTGGGAGCTAGGGTTGCTCAGGACCCATCAGGCACCCAAACCCTGCCCCTCCAGAATACCACTTCCCATCCACCACTCTCCTGGTCCTTTTGTCTGGGGCAGACACCTAGCTGATCTGTTCCTGTGGAGACACCATATCCTGAGCCATCTTAGACGAGCCACTGCACTCAGAACAGTGGGTAATAACCCTCTCCCACTACCCTAAGCCCCAAAGGTACAACTGGATGCCAGGGAAACTCAGGATCCATCAGCCACCCAAACCCTGCCCCTCTGGAATACCACTTCTCTTCTGCCCCTCACCTGGTCTTTTTAGCTGGGGAAGACACCCAGCTGGTCTGCTCCTGTGGAGACACCTTATTCTGAGTCATGCTACAGGAGCCACTGCACTCATAGCAGTGGACACTGTATCCTGAACCATTCTAAAGGAGTCACCAGACTCAGACCAGTAAACACCTAGCTGGTCTGCTCCTGTGAAGACACCATATCCTTAACCATCCTAAAGAAACCACTGCACTCAGAACAGTAGGATTTCAAGATCCAAGAGGTGGCCTGAGTCTCAGGAGTTCTTCAACCTAGGAGCTTAGGATCACATGATCACAGAGATATCTGGACTATGAGGAGTTCTGACACAAGCAAGATAACTGAAAAGATGGTCTCCAGTCAGAGACATTGTGTGCAGACAACACTAGAGTTAATCAGATGGTGAAAGGCAAGGACAAGAATATAAGCAACAGAAACCAAAGTTACTTGGCATCACCAGAACCCAGTTCTCCCACCATAGCAAGCCCTGGACACCTCATCACACCAGAAAAGCAGGATTCAGAATTAAAATCTCTTCTCATGATGATGAGAGAGGATTTTAATAAATAACTCCCTTAAAGAAGTACAGCAGAACACAGGTATACAATAGAAGCCCTTAAAGAGGAAACACAAAAGTCCCTTAAAGAATTATAAGAAAACACAACCAAATAGGTGAAGGAATTAAACAAAATCATCCAGGATCTAAAAATGGAAATAGAAACAATAAAGAAATCTCAAAGAGAGACTACCCTGGAGATAGAAAACCTAGTAAAGAGATCAGGAGTCATAGATGCAAGCATCACCAACTGAATACAGGAGATAGAAGAGAGAATTTCATGTGCAGAAGATACCATGGAAAACATTAACACAACTGTCAAAGAAAATGCAAAATGCAAAAAACCCAAAACATTCAGGAAATCCAGGACACAACAAGAAGACCAAACCTAAGTATAATAGGTATAGATAAGAGTCAGTAAATATCTTCAACAAAATTATAGAGAAAAACTTTCCTAGTCTAAAGAAAGAGTTGCCCATGAACATACAAGAAGCCTACAGAACTCCAAATAGACAGACCAGAAAAGAAATTCCTCCTGTCACATAATAATCAAAACATCAAAAGCACAAAACAAAGAAAACATACTAAAAGCAATAAGGGAAAAAAGGTCAAGTAACATATAAAGGCAGACCTATAAGAATTTCACCAGACTTCTCACCAGAGACTATAAAAGTCAGAAGATCCTGGAGTGATATCATACAGACTCTAAGAGAACACAAATGCCAGCCTAGACTACTAGACCCAGCTAAACTCTCAGTCACTACAGATGGAGAAACCAAGATATTCCATGACAAAACCAAATTTACACAATATCTTTCCACAAATCCAGCCCTTCAAAGGATAATAGATGTAAAACTCCAACACAAGGAGAGAAACTATAACATAGAAAAAGCAATAAAGTAATCTTACAACAACCCCAAAAGAAGATGGCTGCACAAACATAATTCTACCTCTAATAACAAAAATAACAGACAGCCACAATCATTTTTCTTTAATATCTCTTAACATCAATGGACTCAATTCTCCAATAAAAAGACATAGAGTATCAGACTGGATACACAAACAGGACACAGAATTCATGCATACAGGAAACAAATATCAGTGACAACGACAGATACTATCTCAGAGTAAAAAGATGGAAAACAATTTCCCAAGCAAATGGTCCCAAGAAACAAGCTGGAGTAGTCAGTCTAATATCATATAAAATCTACTTTGAACCAAAATTAATCAAAAACTATAAGGAAGGACACTTCACACTCATCAAAGGAAAAATCTACCAAGATGAACTCTCAATTCTGAACATCTATGCTCCAAATGCAAAGCCACCCACATATATAAAAGAAACTTTTCTAAAGCCCAAAACACACATTGCACCTCATACAATAATAATGGGGCATTTCAACACCCCACTTTCAGCAATGGACAGATCATGGAAACAGAAACTAAACAGAGACACATCAAAATTAACAGAAGTTATGAACCAAATGGTTTAAATAGATATCTATAGAACATTTCATCCTAAAACATTTCATACCTTTTTCTCTGCACCTCATGGTACCTTCTTCAAAATTGACCATATAATTTGTCACAAAGCAGGCCTCAACAGATACAAAAAGATTTAAATAATCCCTTGCACCATGGACTAAAGTTGGTTTTTAATAATGACAAAACCAATGGAACACCAACATGCACTTGTAAACTGAACAACACTCTATTCAATGATGACTTGGTCAAGGAAGAAATAAAGAAAGAAATTAAAGACATTTTAGAAATTAATGAAAATGAGGACACATCAAAGCAAAACTTGTGGGACTCCATGAAAGCAGTGCTAAGAAGAAAACTCATAGTTTAAGTGCCTACAAAAAGAAACTGGAGAGAGCATACAATAACAACTTGACAGCACATCTGAAAGCTCTAGAACAAAAAGAAGCAAATACACCCAAGAGGAGTAGATGGCAGGAAATAATCAAAATCAGGACTGGACGTAAAGTGTGGGGGAATTCGAGGATGGGGAGGTGGGAGTGGGGAGGTGGTTGGGGACACATCCTCATAGAAGCAAGATGATGGGGAATAGGATAGGGGATTCCTGCATGGTGGTGGTGAATGGGATAAGGGGGACAAAATCTGAAATAAATGAAATATCCAAAAAAATAAAAATAAAAAAGAAAAGAAAAAGAAAACAGATAGAGCAAGCCAGTAAGCATTATTGTTCTCTGGCCTATGCTTCAGTTCCTACTTCCAAGTTCCTGACTTGAGTTCCCTGGATGATCAACTGACTGACTACAAGCTGTAAGATGAAATAAACCCTTTCATCAGAAAAAAAGAAGAAGAAAAAAAAAAAAAAAAAAAAAAAAAAACAGGCACTACCACAGAAAAAAAGGCTGGAAAAAAAATCTTCCAAGCAAATAATGCCAAGAAACAAACTAAAGTTGCCATCCCAGTAGCCAATAAATAGACTTTCAACCATGAGTTTTCACATGAGATGAGGAAGAACACTTCATATTCATCAAAGGAAACATATACCAAAGAAAGTCTCAATTCTGAGCATCTATGCTCCAAATGCAAAGGCACCCACATTCATAAAAGAAACTTTATTAAAAATGAAAATACACATTGAACTCCACACAATAATTGTGGGAGACTTTAACACACTATTATTACCAATGGGCATGTCATTGAAACAAAAACTAAACAGAAACACAGTGAAACTTAAAGATGTAATGAAGCAATGGATTTAACAGACATCTACAGAACAATTCACTTTAAAACAAAAGAATATACCTTCTTCTCAGCAACTCATGATACGTTCTCCAAAATTGACAATATAATTTTTCACAAAACAAGACTCAAACAATAAAAAAATGATTGAAATAATCCCATATAACCTATCGAACACCCTGAATTAAGGCTTCTCTTCAATAACAACTACAACAACAAACCAAAAAAAAAAAAAAAAAATCCAAAAAACAAAACAACAACAACAACAAACCAACCAACCCAACAAACAAACAAACAAACCAGGAACTCCAGATACCCATGGAAGCTAAGTAACTCTACTCAATGATAACTTATTCAGGGATGGAATAAAATAAGAAATAATAGACTTCATGGGATTCTGAGAACATGAAGACAAAGCAAACCCAAACTTGTGGGACCCAATGAAAGAAGTGCTAAGAAGAAAATTCATAGCACTAAGTGCCCTGGTGAGATCCTAAATTAGCAACTTAAAAGCACACCTGAAAGCTCTAGAATAAAAGGAATCAAAGGTACCCAAGAGTGCTAGAGGATAGAAAACTGTCACACTCAGGGCTGAGTTCAATCACTTACAAACAAAAAGAAGAACACACAAAAAAAATCAACAAAAATGAAAGCTGTGTTTTTGTGAAATTCAACAAGATAGGTAAACCCATAGCCAAATTAACTAACAGGTACAGAGACAGTATTCATTTTTTTTTTTTAAATCAAAAATGAAAAGGTAGACATAAAAAACAGAAAATGATTTCTTTCTTCAGGGCTTGAAGTTCTTATCGTACAGGTCTTAAACAAGCAGGTTTTGTGGAAATTTACCAGCCTGAGTGGTCATAGATCTTGTAAACAGGTAGCCTCCGTGGACAGTACCAAATTATTTAAGGACAAGCGATTACGATTTGATTTAAATAATTAAATAATTAAAAAAAAACAGAAAATGAGGAAATTCAAAAAATCAGATCCTACTATGTGTCGCCTCCCGATCCAACCAGCAGACAGAAGACAACGGACACGGGAACTTTTTCTCAGCACGGTTTATTCAGGACACCTTAACGTTTAAAAAGCCCAACCATCATTCCTCGCCCTTAAATCTCTGTCTCCTCCAATCAGAAGTCATTCCAGATTGGTGCTGCACCCATACGTCACACGGCCTGATCTTATGTACAAGCAATATGCATGCCCAGTAACGCCAGATCTACGTGCCCTGATCATGGCACAGCAATGCCCAAGCTAGGGCTGGCAGATTGCCAGCCGTCATCTTGTGATACCAGTTCTCTACTACTATGAAAGCCTATACTCAAGAAAAAAAAAAAACTGGAAAATCTAGGTGAAATGTGTGAGTTTCAACACAAATACACCAAACCAAAGTTAAATCAAGAGAAGGTAAACTATCTAAACATGCCCATATGCTCTAAAAAAAGAGAAGTCCCTAATTTTAGTAGAATTGCATCAAGTTTCATTCCATTTAATTTGATTTTGGCTACTGTTTTGCTGTATATTGCTATTAATATATTTAAGTATGTGTCTTGAATTCCTGATACTTCCAAGACTTTTGATATGAAGCAATGATGAATTTTGTCAAAAGCTTTCTCAGAATCTAGTGAGACAATCATGAGGGTGTTTTTTGGTTGTTGTTTTGTTTGTTTTTTAATTTGTTTATGAAGTGGATTAGGCTGATAGATTTTCATGTATTGAACCTGGGATGAAGCCTACTTGATCATGATGGATAATTTTAAGGATGTGTTCTTGGATTCAGTTTATAAGAATTTTATTGAGTATTTTTGCATTGATATTCATAAGGGAGATAGGTCTGAAGTTCTCTTTGTTTGGTCTGTGTGGTTTAGGTATCAGTGTTAGTGTGCTTTCATAGAATAAATTGGTTAGTGTTCCTTATGATTCTATTTTGTGGAATAGTTTGAAGAGTATTGGTATTAGGTATTTGAAGGTCTGATAGAATTCTGTACTAAACACATCTGGTCCTGAGCTTGTTTTGGTTGGGAATCTTTTAATGACTGTTGCTACTTCTTTAGGTGTTATGGGACTGTTTATATGTTTTATCTGATCCTGATTTAACTTTGGTACCTGGTATCTGTCTAGAAAATTGTTCATTTCATCCAGATTTTCCAGTTTTGTTGAGTAGGATCTAATGATTTTTTGAATTGCCTCGGTTTCTGTAGTTATGTGTCCCTTTTCAGTATTGATTTTGTTAGTTTGGATACTGTCTCTGTGCCCGCTGGTTAGTCTTGCAAAGGATTTATCTATCTTGTTGAGTTTTTTTAAAAAAATCAGCTCCAGGATTTGTTGATTCTTCGTATAGTTCTTTTTGTTTCTACTTAGTTAATTTCGGCACTGAGTTTGGTCATTTTCTGCCCTCTATTCTTCTTGGGTATATTTGCTTCTTTGTGTTCTAGAGATTTCAGGTACACTGTCAAGATGCTAGTGTGTGCTCTCTCCAGTTTCTTTTTGGAGGCATGGCTGCCCACTCTCTATCTATCTATTTAATATAGTACTTGAAATCCTAGTCAGAGCAATTAGACAACAAAAAGAGTTCCAGGGATAAAAATTGGAAAGTAAAAAGTCAAAGTATCACTATTTGCAGATGATATGACAGAATAGTTTAGTGATCCCAAAAATTCGACCAGAGAACTCCTCAACCTGATAACCAACTTCAGCAAGTGGCTGGAAAAAAAAAAAAAAACAAAAAAAACAAAAAACAAAACAAAACAAAAAAAACATCAAAACAGTAGCCTTCATCTACTCAAAGGATAAATAGGATGAGTGAGAAAGAAACTAGGGAAATGATAACCTTCACAATAGTCACAACTAATAAAAAAAATACCTTGATGTAACTCTAAGCAACCAATTGAAAGATCTTTATTACAAGAAGTTCAAATCTCTGAAGAAAGAAATTGAAGAAGATCTCAGAAGATTGAAGTATTTCCCATGCTCATGAATTCACAGGATTAATAAAGTATAAATGGCCATCTTGCTGAAAGCAATCTACAGATTCAATGCAATGCCCATCAAAATATCAACACAATTCTTCAAAGATTTGGAAAGAACAATTCTGAAATTTATTTGTAAAAAACAAAATCCCAGAATAGCCAAAAACATCCTCAACAATAAAAAAATTTCTGGAGAAATCACCTTCTCTGACCTCAAGGTGTACTATAGAGCAATAGTCATACAAAATGCATGGTAATAATAGTGAGATAGGCAGGTAGATCAATGAAATACAACTGAAGACCCAAAACTGAATCCCCACACCTATGGTCACTTGATATTTTACAAAGGAGATCAAGTGCAAAACCATCCAGTCCAAAAAAAAGACACATGATTTTCCACATGTGGTTCTGGTTCAACTGTGGTCAGCATGTACAAGAATGCAAATTGATCCATTCTTATCTTCTTGTACAAAGCTCAAATTCAAATGGATCAAGAAACTCCACATAAAATCAGATACACTGAAAGTAATAGAAGAGAAAGTCAGGAAAAGCTTGAACATGTGGGCACAGGGGAAAATTTCCTGAATAGAACACCTATGGCTAATGTTCTAATACCAACAATAGACAAGTGGGACCTCAAAAAATTGCAAATGTTCCATAAAGCCAAGGACACTGTCAATAGGACAAAATGACAACTAATAAATTGAAAAAGATATTTGCCAATCCTACATTCAATAGAGGGCTAATTTCCAATAAATAAAAAAAACTCAAGATGTTAGACTCCAGAGAATCACATAACTATTAAAAAGTGGGTTACAGAGTTAAAGAAATAATTCCCAACTAAGGAATATCAAATGGCAGAGAAGCACCTAAATAAAAGTTCAACATCTTTGGTTATCAGGGAAATTCACATAAAAACAACCAAGAGATTCCACCTTATACCAGTCAGAATGGCTAAGATCAAAAACTCAGGTGACTGCAGATGCTGGCAACGATGTGGAGAAAAAGGAACACGCCTCCATTGTTGGTGGGATTGAAAGCTGGAACAACCACCCCGGAAATCAGTCTGGAAGTTCCTCAGAAAATTGGACATAGTATTACCTGAGGACCCAAATATACCATTCTTGGACATATACCTCCCCCCTAAAAAGGTTCCAGCATCTAACAAGGACACATTTAACATGCTCCACACAATGTTCATAGCAGCCTTATATTTCACAGCCAGAAGATGTAAAGAATCCAAATGTCCTTCAATAGAATAATGGATACAGAAAATGTGGTACATTTATACAACGGAGTACTACTCAGCTATTAAAAATAAGTGAATACTTAAAATCCTTAGGCAAATGGGTGGAACTAGAAAAATCTCATCCTGAGTGAGGTAACCCAATAACAAAGGAACATGCATAGTATTCACTCAATGATAAGTGGATATTAGCCCCAAAGTTTGGAATACTCAAGATACAATTCACATACCATATGCAGCTCAAGAAAAAGGAAGACCAAAGTGTGGATGAATCAGTTCTTTTTAGAAGGGGGAACAAAATATTTACGGGAGGAAACACAAAGTATGGAGCAAAGACTGAAGGAAAGGCCATCCAGAGACTGCCCTACCTGAGAATCCATTCCATAAACTGTCACCAATGCAAACACTATTGTGGATGCCAAGAAATGCATGCTGACAGAAGCCTGATATAGCTGTCTATTGAGAGGCTCTGCCAGAGCCTGACAAATACAAAGGTGGATGCTCACAGCCAGCCATTGGACTGAGGACCTGTCCCTAATAGAAGAATTAGACAAAGGACTAAAGGAGCTGAAGGGGTTCACAAACTCATAGAAGAACAACAGTATCAACAAACCAGGCACCCCAGACCTCCCAGGGAATAAACCACCAACCAAGGAGTACACATGGAGGGACTCCTGACTTCAGCTGCATATGTAGCAGAGGATGGCCTTTTCTGGCATCAATGGGAAGGGAGGCCCTTGGTCCTGTGAAGGCTTGATATCCCAGTGTAGGGAAATTTTCAGACTAAGTGGTAGGAGTGGGAGGGTAGAAGAACACCCTCTTAGAAGCAGGGTGAGCGGGGGATGGGATAGGGTGTTTCTGGGGGAGGGGAGGAATCGGGAAAAGGGATAACATTTAACATATACATTAAGAAAATATCCAATAAAAAGTAAAGGAAAAAATAACAAAATAAAAGAACTTTTGGGGGAATAACTATCCCTGACCTCAAGATGTACTACCCAACAATATTGAGAAAAAATGCATGGTATCGGTACAGAGACAGAAACATTGGTCAATGCAACAGAATTGAAGACCCAGAAATGAACCCACACACCTATGGTCACTTGATCTTTGTCAAATAAATTAAAACCTTCCAGTGGAAAAAAAGGCAGCATTTTCAAGAAATCATGCTGGTTCTGCTGGTGGTTGGCATGTAGAAAAATGCAAATTGATTCATTCTTATCTCCTTTTACAAAGCTCAAGTCCAAGTGGATCAAGGACATCCACATAAAACTAGATATACTGATTCTTATAGAAGAGAAAGTGGGAAAGTATCTTAGATTCAGTGGCACAGGAAGGATATTTCCTTAACAGAACTCCAATGGCTCATGTACTAAGACCAAGAATTGATAAATGGGACTTCATAAAGCTGGAAAGCTTCTGTAAGGCAAAGGACATAGTCAATAAGGCAAATCAGCAACCTACAGATTAGGAAAAAAAATCTTCACTAACTCCACATACAATAGAAAGCTAATATTCAAAATATATAAGGAACTCAAGAAACTCACCACCAAAAAAAAAAACAAAAACAAAAACAAAAACAAAAACAACAACAAAAACAAAACAAAAAGAAAAACAAGTCAATAAAAAGAATGAGGTATAGAACTAAACCAAGAATTCACAACAGAGGAATGTTAAAGGGCTGAGAAGCACTTAATGAAATATTCAAAATCCTAAGTGTTTAGGGAAATGTAAATCAAAACGACCCTGATATTCCACCTTACACCAACCAGAATAACTAAGATCAAAAACTCAGGTGGCAGCACTTCCTGGAGAAGATGTGGAGACATAGGAACACTCCTCCATTGCTGGTGGGAATGCAAACTGGTACAACTACTCTGGAAATCAATCTGGTGATTCCTCAGAAAATTGGGAATAGATCTACCTGGAGACCCAGCTATACCATTCTTGGGCATATACCCAAAAGATGCCCTACCATGTTACAGGGGCATGTGTTCCCCTATGGTCATAGCAGTCTTATTTGTGATAGCCCGAAGCTGGAAACCACACAGATGTCCCACAACAGAAGAATGGATACAGAAAATGTGGTTCATTTACACTATGGAATAGTACTCAGCTATTAAGAATGAGGACATCATGAATTTTGCAGGCAAATGGATGGAACTTGAAAATATCATTCGAAGTGAGAAAACTCAGACCAAAAAGGACATGCATAGTATGGACTCACTAATAAGTGAACATTAGCCAAAAAA
Source organism: Mastomys natalensis (assembly GCA_021653895.1). NCBI lineage: Eukaryota > Metazoa > Chordata > Mammalia > Rodentia > Muridae > Mastomys > Mastomys natalensis. The sequence continues at coordinate 34,332 of JAJTUV010003349.1, read as the reverse complement.
TACAGAATACCCAGGAAAAAACCCACATGAATCAAGAATGTTAACAAGCTGAAGTGCCCAAGTGAGGATGACTCAATACCAAGTTGGAGGCAGATTAAAGAAATCACACAAAGGGATCAGAAAGAGGAAGGCACCTGGGTGGGAGAGGAGACGTGATGTTGAAGGGGGAAACATGATCAGGTAGTATGGGAGAGAATAGGACTGAAGTCCTGAAGGCCAGCAAAAGAAGAGAAACAGACAACCTTGGGAAGTAAGAGATGGGTGGACATTGTAAATGTATCAGACACCTAGGCTTTGAGATGTGAGTCTCAGGACTCAAAGGAAGGCACCTTGGATGAATGACTTTACACTGGGGAGAGGGAACATGTAGAGACCACCTCCAGTGGAGAGATAGGACGTCAAGTAGAGGGATGAGGTTGCCATCCTATGGTCAAAATCTCTGACCCAGAATTGTCCCTGTCTGATAGAACTGCAGGGATAAAAATGGAGAAGAGCATAAGAGAAAGGATGTCCAGTGACAGGCCCAAATTGGGATCTAGCCCAAGGGGAGGCCTGGGGCCCTGACACCAATACTGATGCCATGATGTGCTTGTAGACAGGAGCTTATCATGACTGCTCTCTGAGAGACCCAACAAGCAGTTGAAAGAATTAGATGCAGATACTAGCACCCAACCAGTGGACAGAAGCCAGGAACTCTTGTGGTTGAATTGGGGAAAAGCTGGAAGAAGCTGAGAAGGAGGAAGGCTCCATGGGAAGACCAGTACTCTCAACTAACCTAGACCAGCATACACTAGCTGGTCCCAAGGCCCCTGAGACATACAGTAGAGGACTCCCTGGTCTGGCCTCAGTGACAGAAGATGCACCTTAACCCTTGAGAAACTTAAGGCCCCAGGGGAGTGGGAAGGTTTGGTGGGGTGGGGCTGGGGGTGGGAACATTCTCTTGGAGACAGGGGAGGGGAGAGGAGGTATGGGTTAGAGAGAAATCTGGGGACAGACCTGGAGGGCGATAAAGTCTGGACTGTAAAAAAGTATTAAAGAATAAAAATAAATAAATTAAAATCAAAACAAAAAATCAGATTATAGTAGGGCAAGGCAAATCAACAGAAGGAAAGCAACTCAAAGGCAAAACACAAGAACCAGAAAAAAAATTAGTTTAGACCAAAAAATTAGTTTTATCAATAAAGATACAAGAGGCACTCTTGAGTGAATTTTACCTGAAGAAATATCTATTCACCCTAGATAGGGCTATAATGACAGGCCAAATTACAATTCCACTGTATTTCTTAGGATTTCTATACCTGTAAAACAAATCACAATATAACAAAAGAAAACTGCTTACTGGCTTACTTCTCAGAGCTTGCTCAGTCCACTTTCTTATACAACCCAGGACCACCAGTCCAGGATGGCCCCTCCCACAATGGGCTTTTCTACCACATAAATCATTAATCAAAATAACATTCCACAAACATGTCTACAGGCCAATCTTAGGAAGGATTGTTTTTATCAAGATTCTTTCTTTTCAGATATGTTTAAGTTAGTGTCAAGTTGATTAAAAAATGTTGTCTACCTTGGTGAATCAATTGGTTTACTGGGATTATTTATAGAGAATAGGTGAGTAATTACTTACAGAACTGACCTGAAAGTAACTATATCACTGAAAAGTCTTACCCCAACATAGATTATGACTACCCTTAATGAATAGATGGAATTTCTGGCTTGTACTGTTCACCTGTTGACCCCAATTGAAAGCCAGGTTATAGAGTAAATGTTAGAAGACTGCAGTAAAAGTCTTTTGGGAAGATCTGTACTTCAGAGCTGACCCTGTGCCACATCTCTCCATACTCCAATTCCTCTCTGAGAGAGCTGGTTGTGGGTTACAAAAAAGAAAAGAACACACACAGGGTGGTCCTGGCCCCTGGGTCTGGGCCCATGCAGAGGTGTCCCAAGGGCTGATGTGGCGAGGGATGCAGAGTCCAGCGGGCGGGTGAAAGCAGAGTCCCAGGGCCAGAGCTTTTCTCCCGCAGCGTGGTTCCCACATAGATGAGAAAGTCTAGAGTCCCAGATGCTGGAAGCAGGCCCAAAAAGACATGTGGAATGAGTTTCTAAGAAGTAACTTTATTGATCATGATGGGATAGTGGGATCTGGATGATATGTGCTCCCCACAAATGCCAGGAGGAACTCCCTTATATTTAGAAGTGGAAAGGGGAGGGGCTAGGGTGGAGACTTAATTAGCTATGTCCCCTGGCCTTATTAATATGTAAACAGTACTCTTAGTCATGCCCCATACCTGTGTCTTACCTGACTGAAGGTACAGGTTAAATGGAGACTACAGGTCAGGGCCCCAGGTTCTAGGGGTGTGGCCAAACACCGGGAATCTCAGGGTTCCAGGCCAATGGCAACCCTTCTACAGCCCGACAGCTGGTCTCCCAAGAGTGTAAACACACTTGAGGTTACAGGTGAGACCATTACTACTGCTCTAATACCTGGCCCAAGTAGGACCAACCTGGAGCCCACATGACACAGAAACCACACAGAACAGCTGGAGACACAATCCTCCTGGTTTCCATCTGTCCCTGGAGTTAACCCTGTGCCACAGCTCTCAGCACCCAAAATCCATGCTGAGAGAGTTGGTTTCCCAGGAGTGCTAATACATATAAGATCACAGGCTCACAGGAGGGACAAGCTACAGTCAGAAACAGCAAGAACAGCTAATAACAGAGATAATCAGATGATGAGAGGAAACTACAGGAACATAAGCAACAGAAAACAAGGCTACATGGCATCATCAGTACACAATTTTCCAAACACGTAAAGCCCGGGTTACCCCAATATACCTGAAAAACAAGATTCTGGTTTTAAAATAACATCTCATGATGATAGAGGACTTTAAGAAGGACATAAATAACTCCCTTAAATAAGTACAGGAGAACACAGGTAAACAAGTAGAAGTCCTTAAAGAGGAAACACCTAAATACCTTAAGAATTATAGGAAAACACAACCAAACGGGTGAAGGAATTGAACAAAATCATCAAGAATCTAAAAATGGAAATAGAAACATTAAATAAATCACAAAGGGAGACAACTCAGGAAATAGAAAAACTAGGAAAGTGATCAGGAGTTATAGATGCAAGCTTTACTAACACATTACAAGAGATAGAAGAAAGAATCTCAGGTGTACAAGATAAACATAGAAATCATTAACACAACAGTTAAAAAATGCAAAATGTACCAAGCCTCTAATCTGAAACATACAGGAAATATTGAACACAATGAACAGCCTAAACCTAAGGATAATAGGTGTAGAAGAGAATAAAGATTCCCAACTCAAAGGGCCAGTAAATAAATACCTTTGACAAAATTAGAGAAGAAAACTTCCCTATTCTATTCCATTGATCCTCCTGACTGTCTCTGTTCTAATACCATGCAGTTTTTATCACTATTGCTTTGTAGTACAGCTTGAAATCAGGGATGGAGATTCCCCCAGAATTTCTTTTATTTTTGAGTGTAGTTTTCGCTATCCTAGGTTTTTTTGTTATTCCAAATGAATTTTAAGATTGCTCTTTCTATCTCAGTAAAGAATTGAGTGAGAATTTTGATAGGGATTGCATTAAATCTGTAGATTGCTTTTGGCAAGATAGCCATTTTTACTATATTAATCCTTCCAATCCATGAGCCTGGGAGATCTTTCCATCTTCTGAGATCTCCTTCGATTTCTTTCTTCAGGGGGTTGAAGTTCTTGTCATACAGGTCTTTTACTTGCTTGGTTAGACTCACACCAAGATATAAATGAACCCCCATACCTATGGTCACTTGATCTTCGACAAAGGAGCTCAAACTATCCAGTGGAAAAAAGACAGCATTTTCAACAAATGGTGCTGGTCCAACTGGAGGTCAACTTGTAGAAGAATGCAAATTGATCCATACTTATCTCCTTGTACAAAGCTCAATTCCAAGTGGATCATGGACCTCCACATAAAACCAGCTACACTGAAACTAATAGAAGAGAAAATAGGGAAAAGCCTTGATTACATGGGCATAGGGGAAAAGTGTCTGAACAGAACACCAATGGCGTATGCTCTAAAATCAAGAATTGACAAATGGGATCTCATAAACCTGCAAAGCTTCTGTAAAGCAAAGGATACGGTCAACAGGACAAAACGGGAACCAACAGATTGGGAAAAGATCTTCACCAACCTTACATCTGATAGAGGGCTAATATCCAAGGTATACAAAGAACTGAAGAAATTAGATTCCAGACCAGCAAATAACCCTATTAAAAAATGGGGTAGAGAGTTGAACAAAGAACTCTCAACTGAGGAAACTAGAATGATTGAGAAACATCTAAAGAAGTGTTCAGCATCCCTAGTCATCAGGGAAATGCAAATGAAAACAACACTGAGAATCCACCTCACACCAGTCAGATTGGCTAAGATCCAAAACACAGGTGACAGCAGATGTTGGCTGGCGAGGAGGTGGAGAAAGAGGAACACTCCTCCATTGTTGGTGGGATTGCAAGCTGGTACAACCACTATGGAAAGCAGTCTGGCGATACCTCAGAAAATTGAACATAGTGTTACCTGAGGACCCAGATATACCCCTCCTGGGTATATACCCAGAAGATATTTCAACATGCAACAGGGCCACATGCTCCACTATGTTTATAGCGGCCTTATTTATAATAGTCAAAAGCTGGAAAGAACCCAGATGTCCTTCAACAGAAGAATGGATACAGAAAATGTGGTATATTTACACAATGGAGTACTACTCAGCTATTAAAAACAATGAGCTCATGAAATTCTTAGGCAAATGGATGGAGCTAGAAAATATCATCCTGAGTGAGATGACCGAATCACAAAAGAACACACATGGTATGCACTCACTGATAAGCGGATATTAGCCCCAAAACACACAATACCTAAGATGCAACGCATAAACCTCATGAAACTCAAGAAGAAGGAGGAAGACCAAAGTGAGGATGCTTTTGTCCTTTTTAGAATGAGTATCAAAAGATTCAACCAGAGCTCCCAGGATCTAAACCTCCAGCCTGAGAACAGACAGGGGCAAGCTGTCCTCTGAGAGGCTCTAACCAGCAGCTGACTCAGACAGATACAGACATCCAGAGCCAAACAGTGGATGGAGCTTGAGGACTCTTATAGAAGAACAGGCGGAAGGATTGTGGGCCCTAAGGAGATTGGAACTACACAGGAAGATCAACAGAGTAAACCAACCTGAATCCTTGGAGCTCTCAGAGACTGAATCACCAACCATGGAGCATACCTAGTCTACACAGATCTAGCTCCATGGGCTGGACCTAGGCCTGCCTGCACATATGTTGTAAATGTGCAGCTTGGTTTTCATGTAGGTCTCAAACATCTGGAGTGAGGGCTATCCCAAAACATGCAGCCTGTATATGGAGTATGGTCTTCTAGCTGGGTGCCTCATCTGGCCTCAATGGGAGAGGAAGCACCTAGCCTCTCAGAGACTTAAAGTGGCAGGGTGGGGGATACAGGAAGAGGGGGTACTAAGAAAACAAGAGATGGGGAAGGATTGTGGGAGGGGGTAACTGGGACGGGTTATAAAGTGAATAAGCAAAAAAAAATATATAAAATTAAATAAGGAAAAAAAAAGAAAGAAAAAAAAAAAAAAAAAAAGAAAACTTCCCTAACCTAGAGAAAGAGATGCCCATAAATATACAAGAAGCCTACAAAAACACAAAAAGATTGGAATAGAAAAGAAATTCCTCCCATCAAATAGTAATCAAAACAACAAATGCACAAAACAAAGAAAAATATTAAAATGGTAAGGGAAAATCAGGTAACATATAAAGGCAGAACTATCAGAATTATACCAGATTTCTCCACAGAGACACTACAATCCAGAAGATCCTGGACAGATGTCATAAAGACCATAAGAGAACACAAATGCCAGCCTAGGCTACTATAACCAGCAAAACATTCAGTTACCATAGATGAAGAAACCAAGATACTCCATGACAAAAACAAATTTAAATAATATCTTTCCACAAATCCACCCCTACAAATGATAGTAAATGGAAAACTGCAACACAAGGAAGGAAACTACACCAAAGAAAAGAAAGAAAGTAATCTTTCAACAAACCCAAAGGAAGATAGTACACAAATATAATTCCACCTCTAACAACAAAAATAATAGGAAGCAACAATCACTGGTCCTTAATATCTTTTAATAATGATAGACTCAATTCCCCAATAAAAATACATAGACTAACAGACTGTATACATAAACAGTACCCAGCAATTTTCTGGGTACAGAAAACACACCTCAGTGACAAAGACAGACAGTACTTCAGAGTAAAAGGCTGAAAAATAATTTCCAAGCAATGGTCTCAAGAAACAAGCTTGAGTAGTCATTATAATATCAAATAATATCAACTTTCAACCAGAAGTTATCAAAAAAGATAAGGAAGGACACTTCATACACATTAAAAGAAAATTGTACCAAAATGAATTCTCAATTCTGAATATCTATGCCCCAAATGCAAGGGCAACAACAGTCATAAAAAGAAATTTTACTAAAATTTAAAGTAAACATTGAACTTCACACAATAATGGGGAAGACCACAACACCCCACTCCCACCAATGGGCAGATCATGGAAACAGAAACTAAACAGAGTCACAGTGAAACTAATAGAGGTTATGAACCAGATAGATTTAACTATTATTTATAGAACATTTCAGCCTAAGACAAAAGAATATACCTTCTTCTCGGAACCAAAACAAGACTCAACTGATACAAGAATATTGAAATAATCCTGTGCATCCTATCAGATCACCATGGCCTAAGGCTAGTAGTCTTCAATAACAGCAAAATCAACAGAAATCCCACATATACATGAAAACTGAACAACTCTCTACTCAATGATAACTTGGTCAGGAAAGAAATAAAGAGAGAAATTAATGACTTCCTTGAATTTAATGAAAATGCTGACACATCGTATCCAAACATATGGGACACAATGAAAGCAGTGCTAAGAGAAAAATTCATAGCACTAAGTGCCCTGGTAAAAAAAACTGGAGAGATCTTACACTAACAACTTAACAGCATACCTGAGAGCTCTAGAACAAAAAGAAGCACTAACCAAAGAGGAGTAGACAGCAGAAAATAGTCAAACACAGGGCCAAAATTAAACAAATAAGAAAAAAAAAGAACAAAATAAAGAATCAACAAAACCAAAAGCTGGTTCTTTGAAAGAACTAACAAAATAGATAAACTCCTAGCCAAGTTAACCCAGGGCCCAGAGCCAGTATCTAAATTAACAAAATAATCAGAAATGAAAAGGGAGACATAACAACAGAAATGGAGGAAATTAAAAAAAAAAATCATCAGATCCTACTCTCAATGATTATATTCAATAAAACTTGAAAATCTAGATGAAATGGCTTGTTTTCTAGACAGATTCCACATAGCAAAGTTAAATCAAGAGCAGGTAAATGATCTCAACAGGCCCATATATCACAAGGAAATAGAAGTCATTAAAAACCTCCCAACCAAAAAAAGCACAGGGCCAGATGGATTTAGTGCAGAATTCTACCAGACCTTCAATGAAGACCTGATACCAATATCTCTCAAAGGATTCCATAAAATAGAAACAAAAGGAACACTACCTAACTCGTTCTGTGAATCCATAACCACTCTGATACCAAAATCATACAAGGACCCAACCAAAAAAGTGAAATTTGGACCAATCTCACTTATAAATATCAATGCAAATATACTCAATCAAATTCTTGCAAATTGAATCCAAAAACACATCAAATACATCATTCACCACAATTAAACAGGCTTCATCCCAGGGATGCAAGTTTGGTTCAACATTTGAAAATCCATTAATGTAATCTATGATATAAACAAATTCAAACAAAAAAATCACATGAACATCTCCTTAGATGCAGAGAAGGCATTTGACAAAATACAACACCTGTTCATGTTAACAGTATTGAAAAGATCAGGAATTCAAAGCCCATACCTAAACATAATAAAAGTAATTTATAGCAAACCAACAGCTAATATCAAATTAAATGGGAAGATACTTGAAGCAATCTCCCTAAAATCAGGGACAAGACAAGGATGACTGTTCACCCTATATCTATTCAGTATAGTACTCAACATGCTATATAGAATAATAAGACAACAAAAAAGAGATCAAGGTGCTACAAATTGGCAAAGAAGAAATAAAGTTATCACTATTTGCAGAAGATAAGATAGTATATATAAGCAACCCCAAAAATTTTAGCAAAGAAATTCTCCAGCTGATAAACAACTTCAGCAAAGTGGAGGGACACAGAGTTAACTCAAATAAATCAGTAGCCTTCATTTATACAACTGAAAAACATACTGAGAAAGAAATTATGGAAACTTCTCAAATCACAATACAAATAAAAAGTACCTAGTAAATCACCAAACAATGAAATACCTTATGAAATAATTTCATGGCTCTCAAAAAATCTAGAAGATCTCAGAAAAGAAGATTCCACTAGGGTTTGCAAGTTAATATACCTAAAGCTATCCACAAAGCATCTATAATTCAATGCAATCCCCAACAAAAATACTAACACATCTCAAAGAGATGGAAGAGCATTCTCAAATTATGGAAAGGCAAAAAACGATTATCCAAAAAACTTGTAACAATAAAAGAATGCTAGGGATCAGAATCCCTAAAAATCAAGCTTTATTAAGAGCATAGTGAAAAAACAAACACAAACAAAAACAAACCAAAAAAAAAACTTCATGTATTGGGGCCCAATAGAACGACACATTGAAGGATGAATGGGAATGAAAACTCAGAAAATAAATCAAACACTTAATGGACACTTGATCTTTGACAAAGACAATAAAAAATATACAAAGGAAAATAGAAAGCATCTTCAATAAATGGTGCTGGTCTAATTGATTGACTGTATGTAGAAAAGTGAAAATAGATTCATATTTGTCACCTTGTACAAAGCTTAACTCCAAGAGGCTCAAGGACCTCAACATAAAACCAGATACACTTAATCCAATAGAAAAGAAAGTGAGAAAGGGACTTGAACTCATTGACATGAAGGGAAATTTTCTAAACAGAACTCCAATGGCTCATGCTCTAAGATCAAGAATTCATAAATGAGACCTAATGAAACTGGAAAGCTTTTATAAGGCAAAGGACATAGTCAAAAAGACAAATCAGTAACCTACGGAATGAGAAAAAAATATCTACACTAACCCTACATCCTATAGAGTGCTTATATCCAAAATATATAAAGACTTCAAGAAGTTAACAACCCAAAACCAAAATAACCCAATCAAAAATGGGGGCTAGAACTAAACAAAGAATTCACAATAGAGGAATCTAATGGCTGAGAAGCACCTAAAGAGATGATCAAAGTCCTTAGTGATCATAGAAATGTAAATATAAACGACCTGAGATTCCACCTTACACCAATCAGAATAGCTAAGATCAAACTTCAGGTGACAACACATGTTGGTGAGGATGTGGAGAAAGAGGAGCAAGCCTCCTGGGCTTACAAACTGGTACAATCTTTGGAACTCAATCTGGAGGTTCCTCAGAAAATTGGAACTAGATCTACCTGAAGACCTAGCAACTTGATCTACCTGAAGACCTAACATTCTTGGGAATATACCCAAAAGATGCCCTACCATTTCACAGAGGTGCATGTTCCAGTATGTTCATAACAGCCGTATTTGTGATAGTCAGAAGCTGGAAACAACCCAGATGTCCCACAACAGAAAAAAATGGATGAAGAAAATGTGGTTCATTTACACACTGGAATACTACTTAGCTAGTATGAGGGCATCCTGAGTTTTGCAGGCAAATGGATAGAACTATAAAATATCTTCTTGAGTGCAGTAACTCAGACCCAAAAGACATAGATGGTATGTACTCAGTATTAAGTGAATATTAGCCAAAAAAGAAAAAAGAAAAAAAAAAAACCAAGCAAGCAAGCAAGCAAGCAAGAAAGAAAGAAAGAAAGAAAGAAAGAAAGAAAGAAAAAAGTACACAATCGCCAAGTTAGAATCCATAAAACTAAAAAAGGTCAACAAGCTGAAGGGCCCAAGTAAGGCTGCCTCAATCCCACTTAGAGAGAGAAGAAAGCAATCACACGTGGGGAGGGAGGTAAGGACCTGGAAGGGAAAGTGGATGTGGGTGGGAGGTAAGAGAGGAACCTGATTTGGTATTGGGTTGAGAGAAAAAAACTAAAGTCCTGAGGGCCAGAGAAAGAATGGAAACAGGAAACCTTGGGGGAAGGAGGTTGGGGGAACCCTTTAGAATGCATGAGAGACCAGGGAGTTGAGAGACTATCAGGACTCAAAAAGAGGGACCTTAGGTAAAATATAATGCAGTAGGGAGAAGGAACTTATAGAGCCCACCTCCAGCAGGAAGACAGGGCATCAAGTGAGGGAGAGCATTGCCATCCCACAGTCAAAACTCTGGTCCATATTTGTTCCTGTCTAGAAGAACTACAAGGATGGAAATGGAGAGGAGCCTGAGGAAAAGATGGTCCAGGCCCAAAGTGGAATCCAGCTGAAGGGGAAGTCCCCAGGTCTGACACTATTACTGAGGGTATGGAGCAATCACAGGAAGGGACATATTATGACTGCACTCTAGAAAACCCAAAAAGCAACTGAAAGAGTCAAATGCAGATATTTACACCCAACCAATAGACAGAAGTTGCTGACCCCTGTGGTTGAATTAGGAAAAGGCTAGAAGAAGCTGAGGAAGAGGGCAACCCTGTAGGACCAGCATTCTCAATTAAGTTGGATCCCTGACTAGGCAGCATACACCAGCTGATATGAGGGCCCCAACACATATACAGCAGAGGACTGCTATGTCTGGGTTCAGTCAGAGAAGATGCAACTAACCCTCAAGAAACTGGAGGCCCCACAGAATTTAGAGATCTGGTTGGGGGGAGGAGTGGGGACATCATTGTGGAGACAAGGAGGTGGGGAAGAGGTATCGAAGTGGAAATTTCTAGACAGGAAAGTGATAATGAAATCTGGACTATAAATAAGTAAGTAAGTAAGTAAATAAATAAATAAATATTTAAAAAAAATAGATGCAAATATACCCAGATGAAAAGATGGAAGGATATAAACTAACTCAGGGCTGTAATCAACCAAGTAGAAACAAAGAGAATTATACTAAACATAAACCCTGAGCAAGGCTAAACAGACGGTACAGAGACAGTTTCCAAATTAACAAAATGAGAAACAAAAAAAGACACATAACAACAGAAACCAAGGAAATTTAAAAAAATCAGATCCTACTACAAAAAGCCTAAACTCAACAAAACTAGAAAATCTGGGGGAAATTGACAATTTTCTAGACAGATACTAGGTACCAAATTTAAATCATGACCAGACAAACCATCTAAACAAACCCATAACTCCTAAAGAAATAGAAGCAGTCATTAAAGGCTTCCAACCCAAAAAAAGCACAGGACCAGATGGTTTTAGTACAGAATTCTATCAGACTCTCAAAGAAGACCTAATAATAATACTCTTAAAAATATTTCACAAGATAGAAACACAAGGAAATCTACCTAATTTGTTCTATGAAGCCACAGTTACACTGATACCTGAACCACACAAAGACCCAACAAAGAAAGAGAACTTCAAAACAATTTCCCTTATGAATGTAAAAATACTTGATAAAATTCTCCCAAATCGAATGCAAAGATTCACCATTCATCATGATTAAATAGACTACATCCCAGGATTACAGTGCTTATTCGATATACAGAAATCAATCAATGTAATCTGCTATATAAACAAACTAAAAGGAAAAAAAAAACACATGAGCATCATAAGATTCTGAGAAAGCATTTGACAAAATTCAACAACTCTTCATGTTAAAAGACTTGGAAAAATCAGAAATTCAAGGCCCACACCTAAACATAGTAAAAGCAATATACAACCAACCAGTAGCTAACATCAAACTAAATGGAGAGAAATTTGAAATGACTTGACTAAAATTAGGGACTAAACAGGCTGCCCACTCTCTTCCTACCTATTCAGTAGAGTACTCTGAGTAATACCCAGAGCAATTAGATAACAAAAGGAGATGAAAGGGATAGAAATTGGCAAGGAAAAAGTCAAAATATCACTATTTGCAAATAGTATGATAATAAACTTAAGTAATCCCAAAAATTCTCCCAGAGAACTCCTAAGCCTGATAAACAATTTCAGCAAAGTGGCTGGGTATAAAATTAACTCAAACAAATTAGTAGCCTTCCACTACTAAAAGGATAAACAAGCTGAGAAAGAAATTATGGAAACAACACCCTTCACAATAGTCACAAATAATATAAAATACCTTGCGTTGTGGATAGAACCAGCCTTGTATTTTGATGCTAGTTCCACTCTCCCGGGAGGGGCTGGAGAGGAGGTGTGAATCTGTACACAGGTGATGTCTTGTGAACCTTTTGTCCAATTAAATTTGTAAAATAAAGGCTAGAGCCAGTGATTGGGCAGTAGAAGGGGAGGTGGAGAAAAAGGCTTAGGGGAGGACAGAAGAACAGGACCTCTATATAAGAGGTAGTCAACAGAGGAAAGAAGGAGAAGAAAAGCGACAGAGGAGCTAGAGGTGGAAGGACAAGCATGCGGCCTGGATAAACGGCAAGTTATAAGGGATTTCATAGCTGGGGAATAGAGTAGTATAATGGTAAATCTGCCCAATCTAGGAGTGCAATTTATACCATAATTATTGAGTTGTGTTTTCCTTTACTGGTCTTATTTGAGTCAGAGATTTACCACAACAACCTTGGTGTTACACTAACCAAGCAAGTGAAAGGTCTGTATGACAAGAACTTCAAGTCCCTGAAGAACGAATTGAAAGAAGAACTCAGAAGATAGAAAGATCTATGCTCATTCATTGGAATGACTAATATAGTAAAAAGGACCATCTTGCCAAAAGCAATCTACAGATTCAAAACACAATTCTTCAAAGATATGGAAAGAACAATTCCCAAATTCATTTGTAAAAACAAAAACTCTAATAGTCAAAAACATTCTCAACAATAAATAAACTTTTTAGGGAATCACTATCCCTGACCTCAAGCTTTATAAAGAACAATAGTGATACAAAATGCGTGATATTGGTACAGAGACAGGCAGATAGATCAATGGAATACAATTGAAGACCCAGAAATGAACCAACAGACCTATGATCACTTGATCTTTGACAAAGGAGTTAAAACCATCCAGTGCAAAAAAGACATGACTTTTTCACATGTAGTGCTGGTTCAGTTGTGGTCAGTATGTACAAGACTGCAAATTGATCCATTCTTATTTCCTTGTACAAAGCTGACATCCAAGTGGATCAAGAAACTCCACAATAAAATTGGATACACTGAAACTAATAGAAGAGAAACTTTAGTGCTCCAACACTTGGACACAGGGTAAAATTTCCTGAACAGAACACCAGTGATTTATGTTCTAAGGTCAACAATCAACAAATGGGACCTCATAAAACTGGAAAGCTTCTGTAAGGCAAAAGGCAGTGTAAATAGGACAAGACAGCAACCTACAAATTGGGAAAAGATCTTTATCAATCCTACGTACAATAGAGGGCTAATATCCAATATAAAGAAAGAATTCAGGAAATTAGACTGCAGAGAACCAAATAACCCTGTTAAAAATGGGATATAGAGCTAAATAAACAATTTACAACTGAGGCATCTTAAATGGCAGAGAAGCACCTACAGAAATGTTCAACATCCTTAGTCATCATCGAAGTGAAATCAAAATGACCCTGAGATTCTACCTTACACCAGTAAGAGTGACTAAGTTCAAACTCCCAAGTGACAGTAGATGTTGGCAAGGATGTGGAGAAAGAGGAACACTCCTCCATTGTTGGTGGGATTGTAAGCTGTAAAACCACTCTGGAAAACAGACTGAAAGTTACTCAGAAAATTGTACCTAGTACTACCTGAGGACCCGGCTATATCACTCCTTGGAATCTACCCAGAAGATGCTTCACTATGTTCATAGCAGCCTTATTTATAATAGTTGGAAACAACCCAGATGTCCTTCAACAGAGGAATGGCTCCAAAAAATGTGGTACATTTACACAATGGAGTACTATTCAGTTATTTAAAACAATGACTTCATGAAGTTCTTAGGCAAATGAATGGAATTAGAAAATAAATCCTGAGGGAGGTAACCCAGTCACAAAAGAACACACATAGCATATTATCACTTAGGTGGATCTTAGGAAAGAAGCTCCAAATACCCATGATACAACACCCAGACCATATGAATCTCAAGAAGAAGGAAGACCAAAGGGTGCATGCTTCAGTCCTACTTAGAAGGTGGAACAATATAATCATAGGAGGTAGATGGTTAGAGGGACTTGGGAGGAAGAAAAGAGTGGAGGAGATGGTCAGGATATTGGAAGGAGCCTGGGGAGATGTACAGAGGGTCAGGAAATTGAACACAGGTTTGTAGCCATGATGGATGGGCAATAAGAGGTAGCCAACAGAAAGTCCCAGGTGCCAAGTAACAAGAGACTTTCAGGACCCAACAGGGATGACATTATTTGAAATACCCCACAAAGGGGAGAAAGAACCTTTACAGACCATATCCAGTGGTTAAACAGGGCCTCTGAGGGATGGGGCCACCCACTCATCTACAAAATTTTAACCCAGAATTCTTTCTATCTAAAGGAATCACAGGGACAAAGAGTGGAGCAGAGACTGAAGGAAAGGCCATCCAGAGACTGCCCCACCTAGGAATCTATCCCATATGAAGATCCCAAACCCAGACACTATTGATGATACCAAGAAGTACTTGTTCACAGGAATCTGATATAGCTGTCTCCTGAGAGGTTCTACCAGAGACTGACAAATTTGTATTGACAAATGTGGATGCTTGCAGACAACCATTGAACTGAACAAGGGGACCCCAATGGAAGAGTTAGGGAAAGGACTGAAGGAGCTAAAGGGGTTTGAAACCCTATAAGAAGAACAACAGTATAAACAAACCAGACTCCCCATATCTCCCAGACACTAAACTACCAACCAAATGGTATACATGGAGGGACCCATGGCTCCAGCTGCATATGTATCAAGAGGGGAGCCTTATCCGATATCAATGAGAGTACAGGTCTTTGGTCCTGTAAAGGATCCACGCTCCAATGTAGGAGGATGCTATGGTGGGGTGATGGGAGGGGTGGGTAAGTGCGGTAGTGCCCTCAGGGAAACAGGGTGAGAGGGGATGGGATGGGGGGGGTTGTGGATGGGAAACTGGGGAAAGGGATAACATTTGAAATGTAAATAAATAAAATATCCTAAAAAAGGGAAAAAGGCTTTGGGGAAGAAAATGAGAAATGCATTTTGAAGCTCTTTAAAACTCACCTCTTTGTTCTGTAGTCAAGAAAGACTCACATTTGCAGAGCATTCCAATGTCCAGAACTAATAAGTGATAAAATTCAGTCATAAATTTCAGAGTCAGAAACTCTGACAAATAGGATATTAAATGTGTAGAAATTTTCATTCTGGATAGACTAGAATTTATTGCTGCATGTGCCTCTCTGAAATCTCAGAAAGTGGCAAGCGGCTTACAGGCTGCTGGAGGGCTACTTTGTGGATTCTCCTTTATCTCCCTTATTCAAGGGTGTTAGAATCCTAGAAACCAGGCCATCAAACAGCCATTGCAATAAAATGTTAAAAATGTCTAGGTAGGAATGAAAAGGTAGGAATGAAAAGATGGTCTCTGTTACTTTCTTTCGATCTTATTACTTTTGAGACATATTTTCCCTTTTAGTCTCCTGAATTAAAAAATAATTTAGAAAATAAAAACTTACCTTTCCTTTTCTTTTCTTAAAAAAAAGATTTGCCTAATTATCAGCATGAAATTCTATTCTCCCAATCTCACTCATATATTACAATAACAGCTTATGTATTGGAGCACTTGGGATAGTGAGTATTTAATCCAAATAATCTTATTGGAACTATTATCATCTCCTTTCATAATAGGAAAATGAAATTTGAAGAAACAAAGATGATTTTGCCAAGAGTTATAGCAGTAAATAGTAAAGCTGGATTCTAATTTGCTGTAGACTTTCAAAAGTCTGAATTATATATATATATATATATATATATTTAAAATTTGACATCTTTCCTCCTCCACTTGTTCTTGAAACAAAGGTAGATTCTACCACAATTGAGACACACACTCACCCCCCCCTTGGCAGCACTAGGAGTATTGCTTGTTTCCTACTGTCCCAGATCCTCTATCACACTTAAAAGCTTCTCTTTTTTAACCTGCAACCACATTTTTCTCTGATGGGCATTTGCCTCTTCATTTACTTGCATGGTGATTTAAAGCTTTCTCTTTGCTGTGAGCTTATATGCTTTGCACATACCTGGTCCCCTTAATATTTATAACCAGGATTATTAGGTTGAAGCCCCATGAATGTAAGCTGTGAAATTTGGAAGACTAAGTTTGTATTCACTGCCCAGGAGGAATGTGAATACCAGGAATTGTGGCTTCAGAAATGTGGTCAGTTAGAGAGGAAGAGAAAAATAGCTTCATAAACTACTGGCAGGTTGGTGGGTTTTTTTGCCACATTGGCTCAACGGGTACTTGGAATTCTGTCTTCCATCTAATTTTCCTCAGAGGTTTCACTTTTGTCAGGGTGAAATAAAAACCTATATATTTTTGTACTTAAACCACCTGATATTGTTTGAAACTAAGAAATTTCCCATGACTGATTCTGACATTTAACAGTCCTGGTTGTATAGACTGGAGCACAAAAATCCAAGTGTTGTAGGAACGTGAACATGAAGTATATAGCAAGCACAGCTACCTCTTGTAACTATGTCATGCTTATTGTCCTATAGACTAATCAGACTAAATGACATATCATAAAACTTCCCTGTACCACTGTAAAAAAATGTATAAAAGTTAGGAATTACCATTTTATGTGTGATTATCTGAAGGTACTCTCTCCTTATCTCTACCCCAACCCATCATGCTATACATGGCTTCTACTTTTCCTACTTGGCCACTTTGTAGTATCTTTCAAATTACATTTTCTCCCATATTTTTGAATGAAAACTCTCTTCCTCTCTTGCCCTCCTTCATCCTTTCCCACTGATATGATTTTCTGTCACTCCTAATTGCTCTCTCAATTCAAAGTCTGAGCAGGGCCTATCCATACCACCATGGATCCAAGGTTTTTCTTCTAATGGTCGTTTTGAAGAGTAATTGTCTTCATCTTCTTTTTCTAATGAGTAACCTAGGAGGTTATTTTTGTTTGTTTTGTCTTTTGTGTTTTTGATTTTTGCTAACACTGTATTTGCACTTGTTTTTGCAGTGCTTCTAGGAGTTGAAGTTCCTGGAACTGTTTGTGAGGCTACATAAGATCTCCCTACGTTTCTGTGGGGGTAGAGAAATACCTATTTGTTATATTCCCTTTTTTGATAAACAGCCGAATTTTGACCCAAAGTAGGGATTTTGAGCTGGAAACAATATGTAGAGGATAGGCAATGTGGAATCTTTTCAGGACTTTATGGTAAAATGATTGGCACAAACCCTAGGCTGTGTGCTTCCACTTCTACTCATGGTATGTTTACTCATTTGTTTAGTGCACCATTTTTACCAGTTAGCTAATATTCTCACAGATGGAAATGATCTGTAAACAGATATTCATTTGTTATACCTATTTATGGAAGCAATCAGGAGCATCCTACTCTACTGTATAGCTGATAATAGACTTTTAACTGACAAAACAAAAATGCTCTCTTTTCAGGGTATATGCAAGTACAAATGTATTTTATACTTTTAACCATTATCCCATTACTAAATTGACTTAGTAGTGTGTATGTGTGTGTGTGTGTGTGTGTGTCTGTGTGATGAATTTCATAGAGAATAGACAAGCATGAGTAGAACATAGAGGGAACAAAAGGAGCTGAAGAAGTTATGTATTTACAATATTCATACATAGGATTTTTAAGAAAAATAAATTTAAAAATTGACATTTTCAAGAAAGAAGTTTGGAACACTTTATTTTTTGATCATCATTGTCACAATTTTGCAGGATGAGTCTTAGAAGGTATTCGCTGCTTTAATCTTGGAAAGTGTTCACAACTATCTACATCTGGGAGCTTTGTGGTTGTTTTAGCATAACAGGGAACATACTTTCTCACAAAACTCTTGGATGGTGTCATAGCTATGTTGCAAAGAGACATACTTTTAGCTTGTTCTTGTTGAGATCCATGGCTTACAACAGCTGACAGATAATATTTTTCAAGATTAAGAATATGTTCAATTGCTTTTTCTACATTATCAGGGAGACCAGTCACTGTGATATTAGGATTATAGGACCCTTTTGGAGGTAAACGTACATCTACTTGGTATTGATCCATAATTTTATTGATGGTTTTTCCACGGAATCCAATAACATTGCTACGAACCTGCTGGTTAAGTGTGATTTCCTTAGAAATTGTTTTTTCAATTTTATGCAACACTCTCATTATTGCATCTCGCGCAGCTAGAGTGTTCTCTTTATAGCCAATAATAGTGATTTGGTCTTGCATCTCATGGCTTCCTTTCTTTGGAAAACGGACAGTAACATCATGTTCTGTGCAAATTTGAGTAATAAGTAACCCCTTATGACCAGTGATCTTGGCTCGATGTTTAGGATCTAGATTGAACATTAATTTAAAATTTCTTAGTGTCCGATCTTCTATTTCCATTTGTAATGCCTTGACTCGCTTTTGTAATTTCATTTTAGCTTGTTCCACATTTGCTGCAAGGCCCATAATAGATATAGTATCAGAATTTTTTCCAGGTTGTGGTATCTGCATATGAACTTCAAATTCCTTTACTAGTTTTCGTAAACCACTTCCTTTGTGCCCAATGATGTAAGGATGTAGGTGAAGGGGCACATGAACTTCAGCAGTGACAGGAATTATAGATGCTAGAGCTTCAGTAGCTGCCTTGCAATTTTCCACTTGGCCTGAGATAAATATGGTATCACTTTTCCTTGGAGAATTAGGAGTAAGATTTTAGTAGTCTTTTTCCACTTTTCTTTTCCTTTCTCCTGAGTACCTTGATCCGTATTTAGGACTGGTTTCTCTACATCTGAAAATTTGATTTCAACTTTATAATCCCTAGCAATTTGTTGGATTCGTGAACTTATTGGTCCCATGATAAAAGGTTGGAAATTCTGGGGTATAACATACCGTGTTGTAACTTGGGAGCCCAAAGGCTCAAAAATCGCCTTAATGTGTTTCTTTGCTGCCTCAACGCAAAGTTTTGCGCCTTTTATTGTTACTTTTGTATTCTGTCTCCCTGCATAAGAGAATGTAATACTGACACCACCATACTCTTCTGCCATTTCTTTTAAAAGCTGGCCCCTCCGCATGACAAAATAATGATGAAATCTACGGCTTATTAGTATGGAATCATCCACCTCATTCTCTAAATCTTTAACTAAATCCTCTAGTTGTCTTTGCACCTCTTTAACAGACTCCTCATTCCCTGTAATTGTTATGGTTTCTTGGTCCTTATTCGTAGGGTTAGGGAAAAGGACACATGTCCCAGTGTCATCACAGATTTTGGAAATATTACCTCCATTTTTGTTCAGTAGGAATTGATGATATTGTGATTTGACACAGATAGTCTCAGAGTAATTCTTAGCTTGATCTTCTTCTGCAAGTTTTAGAAGCTTTGCTTTGGCCTTTTCAACATTTCAACAGAGCCCATGATAATGACTTTGTTCAGGTTTGACTTGGTTTTTGGAAAATGCAGATGAATCTTCCCACATTCTTCTATTATTGAATTTAACAATGATTCTTTGGGATTAGTCAGACATTTGTATAGATTAGCAGAAATGGTAATTTCCTCCTCTGCAGTATCAGCTATCTCTTGCTGAATTGAAAGTATCCAGTTACGTGCAATTTCACAATTTTCTGGATATCCAGTAATGATAAACTCTTCTGAATTGCAGTTTTCTGGTGGAAAATTAATTTGGGTGTTGGTTGTTTCAGAGATTTTTTTAATGTTTGATGCTCCTTTTCCAATTATCCTTTTGTGAAGCTTTTTTGTTATAGAAATAGTTATAGAATAGTTATTTTCTTTAATATCTGTCAACATATTCTCCAAATACTGTGCACACTTTTCTGATTCATATCTTGGCCCTATCAGATGAACAATATCACTCTTCTCTGCTGGATGTGGAAAATTGAGGATAACATCGGGGAATTTCTTACAAATTTCACGAACCCTTTCACCTTTTTGCCCAATAAGTATGTGGTGAAATTGGTGTTTGATGATTATGTCCTGACTGTAATCTTCTTCCAAGTTATTTGCTAGATCAAGCAGTTCTTTTTTGGCCTGGTGGACACCCAGAGATTCTCCCTCAATTCGGATTGAGTGGCTTGATTCATTTTCAGGAAACATTGTGATAGAGACTTGGGTCTTCTCTGTAATTCTATTTAGGATCTCCCCATTATTCCCTGTCAGGTACTTGTGAAATTTACTGTCAGTGTTTATTTCAGTATATTCCATTTTGCTCATTAGGTCCTTGACAATGATGTCAAATTTTTCTTGAGCATAATTTACATCATCTGCTGGTCCTTTCAGTGTTATTTTATCTTTAGCTGTAAAATGTATTTGAACCTTTGGCACACACTCTGTTATCTCAGTTATTTTCTCACCTTTCTTACCAATAATGAACCTGTGCAACCAAGAAGGAGCAAAGATAGAAGAAACAATGTAATCATCTTCATTGCCATCAGCTTCATTAAATACCTCCCCAGAACTGTCAGGATCACTGTGTTGTGTCATAGAATCTGATAGGCTTTCTGACTGTGATTGCTCAGTTGAATCTTCACTTGTTTCTAGAATCTCTTCCAGAAAATTTCTTTTGACAGTTCTGGTACAATTGCCTTGAAACTTCAACATCATACCCTCAGTCACAGTACTGGTCTCAATCATATCATTTTTACGACAACCTGTCTGATCCACATGTAGTTGTCTTTCGTTGATATCTACATCTATCTCCTTAGCACTAGAGAGTTGAAAAGGGACATGCTCCTCTGTTTCTTGGAAAATGTTACTTGCTTGAAGGTATGACTTAGAAGTCAGGAGATTAAATGTTTTCTCCATATCTATTATCTGGATATCATCCTTAAGAGTTCTGGCAGATGTAGATAGGCTTCCATCTGAAGATTTCGTCTTTGTCCGATTTGCATCAACACTGTTTATACTTTTGCTCTGATTAGGTGAACTTATGATCTGAGTATTTATTTCAGCATCTTGCTCCAAATCTTGTGATTTATCTCCAGTCTGGTCTAGAAAAAAGCAATGTTCTTGTTTGGAAATGAGAGTTAAGGGTAAATATTGTTCTTGACACCATTTAAAAATTTCATTCTCAGCGTTTGTGACAGCTTCTGGGTTGCCAAACACTGTCACATATAGACCTTGGTCTTTGACAAAAGATGATTCTAAGTTGACACCAGTGTTCTCCATGATATGTGCATAGAACTTTGCTAATGTACCTTCACCAAATTGAGTCAAATAATTTTCTTTTTCTAGTAATACATGAAAAACCTGAGTGAGGGTTGAAACTTCCCCAGCTGTAAAAATATTAGTGTTTGATGACTCTACATTTCCTTCAGGATTTTCTGAAAACTTTCTTTTCTCTGGGTATTCAGTGACTTCCTTGTCATATTTGGACATACGAACCATATCATTTGAACTTTTATAATGATTTTCTTTTTGAACAGACATGTTTTGGTGTGAAGCAGAATTTCTTTTGGAATTCATTGTTGATTTTTGAGCAGACTCAATTCAGATGTATTGCAGATAAAATGTCAATAGCAAAATCACAAATATTTCCCGTAGCTTCCTCCTTGCATATTACTGTATGGGGAAAATGAAATCTTTAAGAATGCCATCCCTTTCTAAATTAATTTATAGACCCAAGATAATAAAAAAATACATTCTAATAGTTATTCATTTTTATTTTACAAAAGTTCAAAATCCATCTATTAATCTATCCTGAGAGTACATGAAATGCTCAGATTATAAAGATTATGAGGAAACAGCAAGCACTGTTTTCCAATGGAAAGTCTAATTTATTTATATTCACTAGAATTGATCTTTATTTCTTCTAATTCAGTATCATTATTTTTTACCAGTATCCCAAACAGCACTGTTGAGTACCTATAATTATTTGAAGAAAACTAAAGTCTCTAAGAAGATATTACAATTTCCAGAATTTTTATTTTTCTTATTTTTTATTCAGTAATAACTTAGAAATTCACACACTTACTGTATACAATTAAATATTTTGTTTCTTTTAGTAAATGTAAGAATTCTGTACAACCCAGCTTCACAAGATTTATATCAACCTATAGAGATCATTGAAGCTCAATTGCAGACAACTTCCTTTTCCACCATCACACTCAGGAAAAGAAAATAATATTTATAATCTGTATACTTGCTTGATATGAAAATTTTATAAAAAAAAATACAGACTGCAGATCCAATTGAACATCAATTCATTGCTTGAATATAACACTGATTCTTATATAACAGATTCTTAAATGTATCTACATGTTCTCTATGATTGATGAGTTTCTCCTCTGTTAAACCATAAGGCTATATATCCATTCTGTTTACTGAACCAATATATTTCTTTTAAAATTAATTCAAAAAAACTGTTCTGACATAATTCCGTTTTCTAAGACCACTTCAACTACTAGAATTTTATACACAACAAGGTATTACTGTCTGTTGTGTTAAGCTCAGGGGCCATTTTTCTTTTTACAATCTTCCACTATGCAAATATCACCAACACTGATACCAAACGAACAATCTCACGCTTGATCTGGAATGTTTATCCATGGAAACTATTCAGTATCCTTGATTGTCCTTTGAAAATCCATGCAACAGATTCTTAATTGTATGTACATGCTTTCTACTCTTGTACTATTCTGGTTTTATACTTTTATTCATTAAGAATTTTTTAAGAGGATGGAGAGATGGCTCAATAGTTAGAGTATGTACTTCTTGTGCAGAGAAACTGAGGTTGTCTTGCAGTACTAATTTCAGCAGGTCATATCTGTCTGTAACTCTAGCTCCAGGGAATCTGAGACCCTTTTCTGGAGCCCTGGGACACATGCTTACCCATGTTCATATATCCACACACAGTCATACACATATACAAACAGATAAAAATAAAATAAATCTCTTTTTAAAAAGTAAATCAAATGTTATGCCACAAGTTTCTTTTTTTGTTGTTTTTTTGTTTCATTTTATTGGTTATTTATTTACATTTAAAATGTTATCCCCCTTCCCAGTTAAATCCCCATCCCCTCCCCTGTCACCCCTGCTTCTATGAGTGTGCTCTCCCATCTACCCACCCTCTCCTGCCTCAGCACTCTCACATTCCCCTAGTATGGGTCATTGAGCCTCCACAGGACCAAGGGACTCTCCTCCCATTGATACCAGATAAGGTATTCCTCTACTACATATGCAGATGGAGTCATGGGTTCCTCCAAGTGTATTCTTTGCTTGGTTGTTTAGTTCCTGGGAGCTTTAGGGTTCTGGTTGGTTGATTTTGTTGTTCTTCCTGTGAGGTTGCTAACCCCTTCAGGCTCATCATTCCTTCCCCTAACTCCTCTCTTAGGGTCAGGGTTTTCAAGACTTTTAAATGAGAACAATCTGAAGTGAATAACAATGGAGTTGGACACAACACAAGAGCAATTCTTACAAATGTGGTTTCTTAAAAAAATAAATTTATAGTACTGAATAATTCTTTTTTTCATATCATACTCTCTAATATTTGGATCGCACAACAGAAGACATAAGCATTCTCTCAATTTCCTTGATATGAAATTAAGGGGCCATTTTATCTACTATGTTTCTATAGAGAAGGGGATTTTACATACTAATTGACACTTGGACACTATTTCTTCTGTTATACAGAGTTGTCATTTATTAAAGTTCAGTGAATAATGATAGATAATCTATTGGTTTCACTCTAGAATATTTTAGATCATATTTGTGAAACTAACAGTTTCTAAGCATTTTCAGCAATTATTTGCAAATACCTTTATCTATATTTTTTAAAGTTTTAATTTAATTTTAAGTGATGAATATTTGCTAGCATTCCTCATTTATTTTCATAAAGTACTTCGTTGTGAATAACTTGTAAATAAAAATGTCACTCAGGTAGTTTATAAAGTCTTTACATCTCAGTGCATTTCTCTACAGTTAGAAGAGACACTCTTAATTTGTGGAGCTTTGCTTTGCATTTTACAGCCTTGTTATCAATTATATCTTTATGATTTCATCTATCCTTCAAACTCCACTATAAAATATATGACAAAACTAAAAATAAAAAAATTATCTTTTTTAGCATTTTATCTTTCCTCATTACCTAATGTTATACTTTTTTGTTCTCATTTGTATGTGTTAAGTTATAGCTACACGTATATTTGTTCACCTGTGTGCATGTGTACATCATAGTCTAATACCTAATATAAGAACAAAAATGTATTTGAAGAGTTTGTGATTGGATGATCTTGTTTAATATTATAAATTCTATATCAATACAATTTTCTTCAAATTTTGTGAAAAAGATACTCAAAGTATTTTACTTTCCTTACCAAATATTATGTCTCCAGATGGTGATAATTTCTCTGTTTTAAAAGAACTAATTGTAAATTTATTTTGAATATCTAAACATCTACATAATTTATACTGATACTCATATCAAATATGTTGTCTGAGATCCTCTATGGGCAATTATCTAATCATGTCAAACATTCTTCATTGCTGAAATTAGCTTTGAACAAATTGATACAATCTTAAATTTTGTAAAAGTTTGCCATGTTCTAGCCTACCTTTTCTTCTTGTCCAGTTTATAGGTTTGTGCTTGATGTTAAATCTCTGAGAGCACAGACTTAGCTCACAGGGCTCTATAATAATTAGAGATGAAAACTTCATGGAACTGGTGACTGGCCTCAGTGTGAATGGCAAAGCTGAAAAGGAAATGGAAATTTTCCAATTAGTTGAAATATGGACTGACACAGTATTTAAAATGTGTTGTCTAAAATCAACATTAAGAATGGAAATAAATACTGTAGGCAACTTATCTGAAACTATCAGGTTTGAATGTCATCTAGCCTGAGACCCCCACTCCCCCTTCAACATGTCTTGTAATACATCATTTTAAGGAGAAAACTGTCATATTTACTTCATCTTAGAATTTTAACTGTGACAGTTGACAGTCTTTGAAAATCAAATTATCAGGTAAAACAAGGGAAAGTTTGGGTAGTAGGATTTTTTTTTTTTTTTTTGTGAGGACAATTATGGAAAAAAGTATTTGTTCTTCATAAAGCATGATTATTTCATATATTTTAAAATGTTCTTTGAATATCTTTTATTTGTTTTTCTAGACAATTTTTGGTCAAAGAATTTGAATTTAAATTCCAGTGTCCAAAATAACAAAATTATTATTTTTTTTAACAGAGCCTTTCTGGGAAGAATAAAGACATATTCTTTTCAACTCAAAAGTTAATCTGCATAAATCTGTTAATCATGTGGTAAGAAAAAAAATGTCAAAAAACTATCTTTACCAGAATTAAGAAGTAACAATTTTATGCCACATATGGGTTAACACAATGAACTCTCTGTTCATTCTCCCCTAATCACTTCATGATAGCATGTTTTACAGAATGGTTTCTTTCATCACTGATCAATCACAATCCTTAAGGGTCCCACAGTTTACTTTGAAATCAACTCAATGTTATCTTCATATGCCTCCTCTATATTCTGTCCATATTTGTGGGGTGGTGGGCTGTGAGAGGCAGCTGGCTGTCTGGTCGAGCAAGGCCTCGAACCCTGGACCCTAATGAGACAGAAGGTGTTCAGCTTTGCTCCTGGGCCCCTGGTTCCTTTCACTCAGCTTCAGCCCTCCACAGACCCTCCCAAAGAGAGATTTGTGTCACCCAGCACAGGTAGAGGGCATGAATATAAGGCTCAGTCTCAAGAGATTTCCATATTAATGAGATACCTAAAGGCCAAAGGGCATAGCCAACTAAGCATTATTTTCCAGACCTCAGCCTCCATGGTTTTCAAATCTAACTAGGGGAAAGGACCCTCAGCATCTTTTATGTGGACATGTAGATTTTTGTACAATTTTGGGGACAAAATTAAAATAATACAAGCATTAGACTAGACCACAACAGCCATTGGACTACAAACTCCATGTATACAGCATCATCCTTTACAAATTATAGTCAAGAAGGAAGATTTTCTTAACTTTCTCGACCAACTTGAGATGCTTCCTCAAGAACTCTTAGTTATACATTTCTTATAAAAGGAAGAAAAACATAGCAATAGATGTTGCCAAACTTACAGTACTTGGTATCCTAAATACTAAGCCACGTTTGCATTAACAGGACTATACTGAAATAAACTGAAATGAATTTTTCTGCCCCATGGGAATTACAGCATTAGAAACCCTTTCCCTGCTACTACAGTAGACAACAGAGGCCAATGGAGTTTCTGTTGAGGAAGCTTTAAACCCTTTACACAAAAGTTCCTTCAAATTTATAGGGCTTTAGACATTTTTGAACCAAGGTGAGAGTGATTAGCATAAAGTTCAATAAATAAATATGCTGTTTTTCAATTTAATTACTGAAAGCTGAAAAATTTATATAAAATTAGAAGAGATGATTAAAGTATACTCAAATCTAAACTCTAATACTTATTAGGAGTCATGGCTAGAATTTATCTTTACATCAATAAGGAACTTGCTATGGGGAATAACACCTACAGTGGTTCTAGTATTCATGCTTCTGATTTTAGCTTATCACTCAGGCTCATGTATATTAAATTTTAGAATTCAACTCATATTTCCTAGAATAACACAACTTTTTAAAGTAAATGTTCTGGCCTTCTAGAGCAACCCTCTTAAAGAACCATAAAATTCTGAACATGAAGAGGAGAATCATCTCTCTTGGTAGGTAGAATGGAAAGAAAATTCTATGGTCAGTATTAGGTAATGTCTATGCTCATTCACACAGATGATTGCTTGCTTCTGTTGATGGAAAAGAGTTTTGGTATTACAACCATTTGGGTAGACCAGAGGTACAATAGCAAATAGAGCAGCAGAGGAAAATCCAGGTACTAATATGTAAAAAGCAAGTAATTGCACCAGAAGTTTGGAAAATGGTTATTATTACATGTAGCAAATCTATCAAAGTAAAAACTGAAGTCATGGGATGCCCATCTCTCCCTATTTGAAGAGCAAATCCATGATCCAGGTTTAGGATAATTCCAAAATAGTTTGTTTTCCTCTTAAAAAACTATCTCATTATCCATAATAATCCATCTGTCTCTGTGCAATTCATTGTTGAGACAGAACATCCTGAAACATGTCAAAAACACCTTCTATATATATATATATATATATATATATAATATATATATATATATTTGCACAAATAATCTTAATATTGATTTTTATATGTTTGAGACATTTATTATTATTATTATTATTATTATTATTATTATTACTATTGAGAGTCTATCTCATATGCAGGCCTTAAATTTCCTTTATAGTCAAGAATTACCTGAATATCTGATTCTTCTGCCTATATCAATTGATATAATTAAAGTCATACACCACAACAACCAATTAAAGATTAAACCATGAGCATCATTTATGTTAGGCGAAAGCTCTTTTTACTAAGATTTATTACCAGTTTTTTACTATATTATGATGAGATGTATCTAGTTAAAAATCTTAGGAGAAACTTCCCTGTCAATCAGTTTTGGTTCCTATCTCATGTGCTCTTGGTGAATCAATGGTTTTGCAAGTAAGGATAAGTGATGGATAGAGGAAGGGAAAGGATCAGGTTGTTCCTTTGTAGAATTTGAAATGCTATGGTAAATTAATGTTAACCTCCTTTAAAACTCATAAGGTGCATGTTTAGTAATACTCCTTGAAATGTCTAACAAGATCTTCCCTTACCAATGCAAGGACAGAGGCTTCTTCTGATAAGGGGAAAATTATGTTTTAAAAGTCAAGAAAATTATCTGAAATCATAAGGTTAAATAAAACATGATACCTGAAGATACTTTCCAATGGGGGAAAATACATATACCCTTTAATGAGATATGTACTTGTAGGATACTGAAATAGAAACCTTAAGTGATTGAATGCACCTTAGAGGAAAAGGCAAGCTTGATGGATGTCTTGAATGGTAGGATTAGCTAAAACTGAGATATTAAACATATATACAATGATTAGAAACAAATTCAATGATGAGCAGAAACACAAAGATGCTGTGAGATAAAATATATACAGAATAAATGTAAATAAACTAATCATTTTAAGAAGAGATACTTATATGATAATTTTAAATGGCTGCAAATGTAGGCAACAATCATGAGAATTGTAGACAATGAGAAAACAGAACTGAACATTTAAATGAACTTGTTTATTGGTTCATGACTTTAGTGACATCACTCTGAAAATAGAGGAAGGAGGATTAAGTGTTCAAATTCATCCTCATTTTTGCAACAAGTTCACAGTTAACATGGGTTATATAAGACTGATTTAATAAAATAATACTAAAGGATGGAAATGAAATACAACATCTTGAGATGAGGAAAAGTTAAGATATCAATATTTTGTAAAATACTCTGTTGCAATAGTCAAAGGTCAAAGATGAATAAGAAATCCACTAGTGTGCAGAGATATTTGCATTATTCCATGTAAAGTTTGATATTCAGAGTGATTTATTATGGCCCTTAAATACTGATTGTATGGAGGTTGAAAGGACAACCAGAAATAATTGTAATTACTCTTGACTTTTTAGTGTAAACAACAAGCCAAGTAGTCACAGTACTAGGATTGGTCTAGGATAAGACTGAGAGCAAATATCCAATTCATGAGTATAAACTCTTGATAATTAGGAGCAGGAAAGGAAATAAGTAATATAAAGTATTTGTTAATTTTGGAAAAAATATAATTTTAAAGAAATAATATCAAAATTAGAGTACATGAAGTAATATATTGAAAAATAGGCTATTGTACCTAAAGTTATTATATTTTTAATACATTAAAGTTGATTGTTCAACAATATGGTTTTGAAGTAGAATATTATTAGAAACATATATACTTATAATAATTTATTGGGAATTTTGCTTCATTTGTCAAAGACAAAGTTAAACCTTTAAAAGTCCTGAAATTAAAACAAATCAAAGAGACTAAACAACAAAAAGATAAAATATCAGAGTAATCAATGATGGTAATGAAATATTTTTCATAAAATAGATCAACATTCTGATTCCATGACTAAAAATGAAAACCAAGATAGTCATTTGTTTCTAATGAGCATATAGTTAAGATACTAAACTAACACACAATATACTCTCATATATGGGTATAAATTTCATTATTAGAATTAGATAAGAATTATTCAGAAAGAACAATAAAGAAATATACTTAAGAGGTTTGAAAATGAGACCATAGAAATCCCCATGAAAAATAGAAGGTATTTTTAGTAAGTAATAATTAAATAATGGCACATCACATAATTGAGTTGTACAGGACAGAGGTCCATCTTGAATGTAACCAAATAGAATAATCAAAAATCAATGAAAAGTTACATAAAAATCCAAAGAAGTTAAAAAAGAAACTTGATACCTGGAAAGGATGAACTACCAGACTGGACAAAGCTGGAGATTTCTGAATCTACATGAAGGTTCCTATGACAACTGAATTGTGAGGAAGATACTTACATCACAATACAAAAGCTAACAATGATGACCGCTTTCCTTCAGTGTCAGAATGAGTATAGTAAAAAAAAAATCAGTATTGAAATAAGAGACATATAATTTGGGAGTCAAAAGGAAAATAATTTTAAATATTTTATTCATATGTTAACAGGCAAATATATTGCCTTAAGAGCATTTTAGAATAACTCTGAAAAGCAAAGTAAATAAAGAAACACTTATAAAAGTCTACTGAAAATTATATCAATATAATTAATATGAATAAAGAAATGTAGAAATTCTAAGTGATAATCTCATTAAATGATAATAGAAATAGTGATGATGATGATGATGATAAAGTGAAAAGATGGCTAATCTCTAGGATCACCATGACTAGATTTGAAATCACGTTGGAGATGTGTCTTTGATGTAATTTCTGTAAAGTTTTAAATAACCTACACTACATGTCAGCAATAGCAAACAATAGCATCCTATGGGCTAGGTAAAAGGGAGAAAACAAGACGGGAAATGGTTTTTCGCTTTCTCCATTTTCCAATCAGTACCATACCATAAGCACCAACACCATGACATCTTTTCCATGATGAACAGTACTTTCAAAGTATAAACCAAAATAAATCCATTCTATTCTTAACTTGGTTTTTGTTATGTTATTAGGTGCAAAGAAGGTAAAGAAACTAGCAGATAAAATTAATACTGAGAAGTAGAATTTTCATTGAAGGAAATATACTCATGTGGTTCTTAGGGGTTGTGGAATGGTTTATGGGATCAGCAAATCAGGTTTTAGAATTGTGTTTTAGAGAAGCCATTATAGGGCTTTCTACTGAGAGTAAAACTACCAGAATGCTGACAGAATTTTGAACATAGAATTCTCAAAATTTAAATAAAATTGTAGATGGGAACAAACACACTATCATTAATTGGACTACAGATTTTCATTATAAATAGGCAAAAAAACTTGACTTCTTCCTATAGTGAATGCTTACTTTTTGCTGACTTAAAAAGTAATGGAAAATTTTGCATGTTGGAGAAAATTAAAGGCAACATATCTAGTTCTCATTGTGAAAGGATTATGAAGTATACAATTTGTTCTGGACAGGTATAGCACAGAAAAAACAAATAATATCCTTAAGGAAATTAGCACAATCAATAGAAATATTAGAATTTTTACTATGATGATAGGAAAGATATATTGATGGTGAAACATAGTCCATTTAAGTTTCCAGTTTATAAAAATGCAAATTTAATTATAAAGGGGAAAACTGAACTGATAATATAGCTGAGGGGTTTTCCTGCTCAAAATCAATTTCATAAGCAATAGTTTTGTATGAGTTCCACTTCCAAGACATAAAGAGGTCATTATAGCTGTAAGAGAAAAGGATCAAAGTCAATCTTAAGTTGTCAAGAAAATTTGACAGCAGTGTCCATATGGTGCTGTTTTTATAGAGATGCAAAATACAAGAATTAACAGTGCTATCAATTCTTTAAATAAGATTTGCCAAAGTTGATAGGGTCACATATGATCAAATTACACCCAAGAAATCACTCAAAGACCGTTATATGAAGTTGTGAAGATGAGACTGAACCCAGGTTGCATGGAGACTCTAAGATGTTGATGGTACCATAGCTTCAGGACATCCATCAACTTAAACTACACTTAAGGAATAAAGCCAGATCATAAAGGAGGTTATGTGTTTTTCATGTGGTCGAACTAGAAGAATATGACTATCCAAGATTGTTGGGACACAGATGATTCTATAATAAGGCCAAAATTCTGGACACTGAGATGCAGGATTTCGTTTATATTCTGATGTGGTTTTTGGCTTGTATTAACCCAATGTTTTTTTTTTTTTTACTATGACATTCCTTTTTTTCAATTTTTTAATTGAATATTTTATTTATTTACATCTAAAATGTTGTCCCCCTTCCATATAGAAACCGCTATTTATTCCTCCCTTAACCCTTCTTCTATGAGGTTGCTCACCCATCTGCCCACCCACACCACCTCCCTGCCCTGGCATTCCCCTACACTGATGCATGGAGTCTTCTCAGAACAAAGGGCTTCTCTTCCCATTGAAGTCCAACAAGGATATCCTCTGCTACATAAGCAGCTGGAGCCATGTGATCCTCCATGTCTACTCTTTGGTTGGTGATTTAGTTTCTGAGAGCTCCAGAGGGTCTGGTTAGTTGATATTATTGTTCTTCCTACAGGTTGCAAACTCCTTCAGATCCTTCAGTCCTTTCTCTAAGTCCTCCATTGAAGACCCAGTGCTCAGTCCATTTGTTGACTGTGAGCATCCACATCTGTATTCATCAGGATCTGAAACAGACTCTAGGGAGACAGCTATATCTGGCTCCTGTCACCAAGCACTTCTTGGCATCCAAAATAGTATCTGGGTTAGGTGTCTGTAAATGGGATGGAGCCCCAAGTAGGGTAGTCTCTGGATGGCCTTTCCTTCAGTCTTACTATATACTTTGTCTCCATATTTGCTCCCATGACTATTTTGTTCCCCCTTACAAAAAGGACTGGAGTATCCTAACTTTGGTCTTCCTTCTTCTTGAGTTTCATGTGGTCTGTGAATTGTATCTTGGGTATTCTGAGCATTTGGGCTAATATCTACTTATCAGTGAATGCATACCATGTGTGTTCTTTTGTGATTGGGTTACCTCATTCAGGATGATATTTTCTAGTTCCATCCATTTGCCTAAGAATTTTATAAATTCATTGTTTATAATAGCTGAGTAGTACTCCATTGTGTAAATGTACCACATTTTCTGTATCCATTCCCTATTGAAGGATATCTGAGTGCTTTCCAGCTCCTGGGTACTATAAATAAGCCAGCTATGGACATAGCGGAGCATGTGTTCTTGTTATATGTTGAAACATCTTTTTGGTATATGCTTCGGAGTGGTATAGCTGGATCTTCAGGTAATACTATGTCAAATTTTCTAAGGAACCACCAGATGGATTTCAAGAGTGGTTGTACCAGGGTATAATCCCACCAACAATGGAGTAGTGATCCTCTTTTTCTACATCCATACCAGCATCTACTGTCACTTGAGTTTTTTATCTTAGCCATTCTAATTGGTGTGAGGTGGAATCTCAGGGTTGCTTTGATTTGCATTTCCCTAAAGACTATGACTGTTGAACATTTCTTTAGGTACTTCTTAGTCATTCGATATTCCTCAGTTGTAAATTCCTTCTTGAGCTCTGTACCCTATTTTTAATAGGGTTATTTGGTTCTCTGGAGTCTAACTTCTTGAGTTCTTCATGTATTTTTGACATTACCCCTCTATCAGATATAGGGATGATAAAGTTCTTTTCCCAATCTGTTGCTTGCTGTTTTTTCTATAGGCAGTTTCTTTTGCCTTTTAGAAGCTTTGCTATTTTACGAGGTACCATTTGTTGATTCTTGATCTTAGAGCACAAGCCATTTGTGTTTTGTTCAGGAAAATTTCTGCTGTGCCCATGTTTTTGAGGCTCCCACCCCATTCTATTAGTTTCAGTGTATCTGGTTTTATGTGGAGGTCCTTGATCTACTTGGACTTGAGGTTTGTACAAGGCAATAACAATAGGTTGATTTGCATTCTTTTACGTGCTGAACGCAAGTTGAACCAGCACTATTTGCTGAAAATCGTGTCTTTTTTCCACTGGATGGTTTTGGCTTCTTTGTTGCTGGGAGCCAAGACTACCTCCTGCCTGAGAGCAAATGTTAGTTAAGTAAATAGCCTGAGTTAAGGAATACTTTATTGTCAGGGAGAAAATGTTTTAATTGCCTCTTACTTGTGAGAAAATATTTAGATAAATAATTTGGGCTTGGAATTCTTGTGGGCTTAGAGAATTTTGCAATTACGGGATGAACCTGAAGCCTCCTGCCTGCTTGCCTTTATAAAGGCAGCCTGAACAATAAAGTTTAAGCACTTGATCAGACATTCAAACTTGTGCTTCATCTTTTTGCTTCTTGTCTCATCTTTCACTCCCCTTCCCTAATGTCTCGTTGAATCCCTGTGGGCCAGGGCATCTGTCAAAGTTCAAGAGACCATAAATGTGTGGGTTCATTTCTGGGTCATGTATTGAATAAAAATATATAAGCAAGGACTGCCCCTGTAATTAAATATTACTCTATGATATTTAATTGTGGCCAGAGACCAAGCTGCTCTAATCAACAAGTATTTCATACCATAATGAGCAGACTATATTCTTATCACTTGTGAACCAATATAAATCTCTATTGTTTTAAATTATTTTAAAATAATATATTTCACTATCATGTTATAGTATTCTTCATTCGTAAAAATTTTATTTTAATATTGTTTCTAGTTTTCAACTTAAATTATGCTTATAAGAAATAAGATAAGGACAAGTGAATCATAGGCAGAGTCATAGTGACCTGTTCCCTGAACCTTCACCCAGCAGATACCCTGTTCTGAAAGATATCTATACTGCCCATGAACACTTATGCTCCGGTGTCATCCTCTTCCCCACATCCTACCTTTTTGTGTTTATAACCCCTGTGTGAATAAGTAAAA